>JBBPRB010001000.1:0-11259 GCA_038092815.1 Hortiboletus rubellus | reverse complement strand
ACCACTTCGCCTGCCTCTGCCGCCGGGCGGGGGGGGGGGGCCCCCCCCCAAGAAAGCTCAGAATGATGGTTTCAATGTTATAGAATGTCTCATTTTAAGTAAATTGGATCCACTCGGAAAAAGGATTCCCGAAACGAGTGTATCAGGATGCGTGTTTGAAAGTACTTGACAGTCTGCGAGTCGTCGGGACAGTCGATCCGGAGCCCATGCGATTGCTCCAAGTAGCGAGTCGCGTTCAAGTTGGGCGAGAACCGAGTAACGTGGCCTGGCATACGAAGCCGGCACTGTGGTGATTTTGAAGCCCTCTCATTGGCTGGTGAGCTCTAAGCGACCCAAAAAAGTGCACTTAGGTCATGCCAGCCGCGTACCTTCCACAAAATGTGCTGTTTTGTGGCGTTCCAAGTCACATACCAAATTAAGCACAAAGCCATGGCTTTGTGGCCGGGCCACAGGCCACTGTGGAGCCACCATCTTGGCCTGGTCTATTTTTGGCCTGGCCTGGCTGGCCTGCTTGCCTGAGGCCAGGAACAACACTACTCTCAAATAGCACCCAGTCATCCATTCGTGCCAGCGTGCCCTTGTTGCCCCCTCAACTGCCCTCTCCCTACTTTCCCGCCACCAATGGGAGCCTTGGATAACACGTAGGTTTCTTCTTCGTTCCCCCCTCCAGCCATCATGATTGATCGTTTACCTCAGTTTTGGTGCTTTCTTGATTGGAGTTGTTGTTTCGGCAGTGTGAGTATGATACATGGTTGACGTCAAGTCGCTGATTGCAGTACTTGTGATCCCTCCCAGTCTGTATGGGTGTGCGTGCCAATACGTTTTCGTTTCCACCCTATTGAACCACCAAACGCTAGTCACATGCATTCAGACCTGGTACTACTATGTTACTTACCCTTTGGACCCGTGGTACATCAAGCTTCTTGTCAGTTTGGAAGAATTACCTTTATTGACTCTGTCCTGATCTGGCGCGACAGGTAGCTGGCGCTTTCGTGTCAGACAGTTGTCATCAGGCTTTGATCACACACGCAGGCAAGTGCAATCATAAACCACCGGTAAAAGTGTATTCACACACACTCAGTCTACACGTACCTCATCACCGATTTCGGAATGGTGGAAGCCCTTGGGGAGATTGTTTGGTAAGTCAGCTCCGTTCACTAAGTGTTCGTGCTCACTGGTACCCCCATCAGGAGTCTGGTTGTAAGTTATCGTTTCCTTCGCTGACCTTCGTTGACCCTTTTCGTGATTCAGATTGAAGTCATCTTCAATGTATGACATTGCCCCAGCTCCACTGTTTTTCCCAACTTGAAGCTCACCAACACACTAGGGAATCACCACTCTCCTCGTCCAGTCATTCCTGGCAATGCGTATTTATCGGCGTATGTAACCATCTTTCGCTGGCCGGGGCCCGCTATTGAGTCGCATCACAGTCAGTGGCAAGAACTGGCCTACCACTGGCTCGGTGGTAAGTGGTGTGGCCCAGGACTCGCAACATGATATCTCAATCGCTATTTCCCAGATGACATTAGTCATTGGCGAATTTGGTGAGTTGCATGCTCCCAAGTTCAAGTTCCTTTCATCGAGACCACCATGTATACAGTTTTGGTCGTTGGTGAGTTTGAGTTGGTTTCGTCAGTGGAAAGAGTTGACAGCTGCGTCTATAGTTTACACCATTCAGGCGTACGTTTCAGTTTCATGCTTTGTTACATCGGTGTTCCGCTCACACGCACCTAGTTGGCAGTTGCAAACATTTCCGCAGTTGGATAGCCTCAAGGTAATAAAGTTGATCCTGGGGATCCCTTGAATAGCCCACTGATGAGACGCACAGGCTCTTTCAATGTCAGTCAATGCAGTCGCAGTAGCAGGGGACGTTCTCATCTCCGCGTCGCTCTGTATCTTGTTGCAGAGATTGCGAACTGGCTTCCGGAGGTGAATATTTCCAGACACACGCCTAGTTTGTCATCTGAATATTTTGTCATCAGATCCGACTCTCTGATCAACAAGTTGGTGAGTGTCCATTCTGATGATGTCATTTTTTGTGAATGACGGCGTTGTCTAGATGCTATTCAGCATCAACACCGGTCTCTTGACCAGGTGAGTTTTGTCATCCGATGGTGGAAGATTGCTGACGGCGAGATAGCATATGTGCTATTGCTTCTCTGATATCCGTACGTATTATCGCGTGGCTTGTGCAATCACTCGCTGACTTTGCCTAGATTATTGCGTGGCCAGACACATTCATCTACGTTGCATTCTACTTCTGCTTGGGTCGATGTGCGTCCTTTCTCGAGCTCCAAAAAAAAGGCCAATGATGTATCAATGCACCCTGCAGTGTACTGCAACTCCTTGCTTGCGACACTGAATGCGCGCAAATTGTTGAGAGCCGATTTTCGTGACGAGGATATGTCGTTTTCCTTCGAGTTCAATGGTGTGCAACCCGGGACGAACCCAAGTATGATTGGAATGGCACCGGGGGTACGTTTTTTGGGGTAGATGGCGTCATTGTCTCATTGTTACATCAGCGCCGGTCTACCAACTTTTCTATCAAAATCGACACCGCACAAGCGTGCCTTCGGGACGAGGTGAGCCAACAAGGACACGTTTGTGTGCGGTGACCGACGCGATGGGCAGCAGTACTCAGTCTCCGCGTCAAATCGTGATGCAAAGAATCCCGAGATTATTTGAGTTAAATCCTCGGTCGACAGATCCGATAAGGACGGCCAATTGAAGCTGATTTGATTGTATGGTGTGCGCCCGAACGTCGGTCGGTGATATGTGAGCCATTTGCACCACCCGGGCACAAGTGGATATCCTACACAATACTCACTGATACAGGACAAGTCCTGGTAGGGTTTCTGTAAGATATAATACTGATGGGCTTTTCAACATAACCATTGCATGTGTAGAGTGTGATGGTATGGAATCATGTTGTAAGATTTGCAAGAAGAGAGCATTATGCAACAAGTCGCGAACAGACAAAGCACGTGACTGTCATCATGATGATCAAAGAGACAAACAGAAGCGATTCGGACAGGAACTGAAGTCCATACGAGAGCGCGGTGAGATCCAAATTCTCGAGTGCCCGGGAGTGCCACAAAGGCGAGGCAGATTCAGATATGACGATGACGATGCCAACGGTCGAGCAGCACACAACGAAGCGCAAAAGACGTTTATGAATGCCTGCCTTTAGGATATGATAGTAAAACTAGTTGAACAAAACACGTTCCTCTTGGCATGGGCTACAATGTCGATCTGCATTGCGTTTGTGTATGTATAATGCAGCCACTAGTGTCGTTTTCAGATTCAGAAGATCGCCGTGCCCCCAGAACGGCTCTGGACCTAAAGTGACTGTCGTCGGTGAGGCTATAGCCGAACAGGTCCGTATCATACTATGTCGATCGGTGTTGCTTGCGGACGTGCAATGCGCTCAGCTCGGACTTGATCTCAATTGTGACAAGTGGGCAGATGTCCCGATTCTCGACCTACATAGACTTGTACCTTGAGACTGTCAGGTTACTCGCGGGCGGGCTATCATAATAGGAGAGGGAGCCTGGCGGACGTAGTTAAACGGAGGTATGTCGTCCGTGGATGTGTGAACGCATCCACGTGGTCAACCACGCTAGCACCGCACCCCTCATAAACGTTCATCAAGGTTCAATCATGTCCGTCATCGTCCGAGATGCGATGCAAACTACAAAACATCGAGCGTACGTACGTTCTCCAGAATATCAGCCAGAGAGAAGTTCTCCTGAATTTGCACAGTGATCAAGCTATCCGCCGCGACTCGCTTGTAGTCCTCCACACGTCGACCCCTCGATGCCAGCCTAACCAAAAGTGCACCAAATGGCTGTCTAAGACGCGCAATGAGCCGTCGTGCCCGCGTCTCCCTGTCCACCGGAACCATATGCACATGAGGAGGGTGTGATGGCGACTCAGGTTTAGGAAGTGGCGGCGAATCGTCGTCAATTTCCTCGTCAGAGATCTCTTCATCGTCAATGGTCGGTGATGGCGGTGACGCAACGTCGTCCTCTACATACGTGCCACCTTGCATATTTTCGCAGTCCAGGAGAGTATCCAACCAGGGGTGTATGAGATACAATGAATTCATCCGAGAGAGGTCCTGTTTCGTTTGGATCTCTATTGTTCCAAAGGCGAGAGTGTCCACGCGAAAAACACGACCTGAACGGGAAAGAGGTGGGAGTCGGAACGCAATGCATGGAAGTGTCATCCGACTCGCTGCGAACCCGGGTGAGGGAAGCTTGTTAAGGCGGTCGTATAACCTCAGGGCTGCATCGATGTCGAATGAAGTATGGAACCTAGCGATCATATTCTCCATCTCAGCGTCCGGAATGGGTGGCGGCAAGTGTGACGTCGCCGGTCCGTCGAATACAGTGGTATAGGCGGGAAGGCAACTGTTAAAGCTGCCAGAGTCTCCAGTCCATGCGAGGATGCTCACATCTCCGGATACCGTGAGAACATTCGCCAATAGACGTCCTAAGGAACCTTCCCCTTCACCGTATATTGCGGGTATACCGGAAACCGAGAAAATGCCGAGCAACGAGTATGCAGCATCTTCCACCAGCGTTGTCAGCCGGGTCGAAGCGAGACGTAATTTCTCCCGAATGCTGCTCATGCCTGGACGAAGTGCCATCAATTGCTGTGCAGACACCCCAGTGGCGTGCTCCATCTCTGATATCACTTCTGGTGACTCTTTGTGGTTCGGCAACTCCAGGTTGAGATAAAGAGTCCAATCCTCGGTGTAGAAGTGGATAATCTTGGAGGCGATGTATTCCTGAAGCGTCCAGGCACGAGTGTTCCAAATACTCCTCACGAGAGCGCCACGCTGCGATGATGAATGAACGCCTCGGAGGAAGACGATCATCATCGCAGAACCCTGGTACCACTTGAACATCGCAACGAGGGCTTCCTGGAGCACGAAGTGGTCTGACTTGTCGATACAACACGTATCGCTCCATGCCCAATCGAATCCGGCATCCCGAACGATCTTGCAAAACGTTTGCAGCTTGTCATGAGTTGGAGTTTTTTCCAGGTCATACACTGCGATGTGTATCACCTTCTGGAATAGCGGCTCGTTCTCTTCCCACTTGTGCGATAGCATCACGTATCGGAAGTATGCTCGTACTTCACGCTTAATGCGGACGTAGTCGATGCGTGTCGTCATTGACGATACAAGCTCGTTGCTTATGGGTAGAGACTCGAACGCAGATGCCTGCTCAGCCCTATTGTGGAGACGGCCAGTGGTTGTATTGATGAGCACGCGTGGCGAATGACGTGTGGTTCGTTGAACAATCTTGCGAATCATCGCTCGTGTGCTTGATGGACTGATGTACTGGTCACCACGCTCTGTCAGATGATGTCAACAAATCACCCGTATCATAGCAACGAGCATACAACTCACGTTGAATATCTAGGTTGGGTGACCGCGCTATCTTTGCGAGCATCATTTCGAACGCATCGATCGCATTGTCATAGTCTCCTGCCTGGTGCAAGGCTGCATGTTTCATTTCGTAGCCTGACGGCGACAACGGATCGAGCGCGATCACCTAAGGATGATAGGTCAACAAGATTGACCCCCATAAGAGAAACACGATGTGCCTGGTTTGCATCGTCTAGAGCCTGTTGCGATGATCCGGTAGCCATGAATGTGTTGCCTCGCTTGATGAGGATGGCTTGTGGGGAGGGCGGACTGAGTGTCAAAGCGGCTGTGTAGTGAGAGATGGCTTCGTCATGTCGCTGGCCAACCATTGCGGTATCTCCGAGATGTTCTAATTTCTTAGAGGAACGTTGGCGGAAGTCTGACGGAAAATGTTGCATGAGGGACGACACCACGACATGCGAAACCACTCACCCAGAGCCCATTCGAGATGCTCACCATGGAGGTTTGTCTCCCCTCCCAATTCACTCGTTATTTGATGGAAACACTCGGTCGCATCCTTGGTACGACCCGCTGCATACAGCGCTTCACACAAACTCTGTCGAATCGAGGTGCCAAGATGATCAAATTTCCATCCGGATATCTGTCACAGACTGAGCGATTTCGAAACGTCCCAACACACCCGCCGGGAAGCCTACCAGTGAAATCACAAACAGCAGCCGACTCGTGTGGTGCCGTATTTGTGCTCGAGCACACTCAAACGACTGTACTGCACCCTCGTAGTCGCTGCACTTCATGCGCGAATTTCCAAGGAGAACATACATGTATGCCTGCTCGGAATGTCAGAGTACGTCGCCGTATATTAGCAGGTCAAGGACATGCCTGGACCATATAACATATCGAGTTGGAGGGGACCATGCCGAGGAGGTCGTCTATGCGCGATATCGCATCGCAGTGCTCTCCAGCCATAGACACGATGATGGCCTAAGTGGTATGAGCGGGTGAGGTGGGTCCAAGGTTGAAAAATACAGACCTTCATCAGAAGGAGAAAGGTAATGTGAGATGAAGGAAAGTGCCCGAACGCGATGTCACAGGTCCGATAACCCTTGTACTTATCGCCCTTGCCGACGAGGGCTATGCTCTTTGCAATATAACCAATGACAGATGGCTGAAGATCGATGGCCTTGGTGTGGATTAGCGTCAGTGTCAGTGTATGTGAGAGCGGAGCAATAATCACCATTTCAGCATCCACGAGCGCTGCATCCCATTCTCGCAGATGAGCTCGCACGAGAGCTCGACTAGCGAGTACATCTTGGCTTGTACTAGAGGGAGTGATCGTTGCCGTCAATAATGCCTCCGCGTTTGCGAACTGGTCCTGTTTCCATAAATCGAGGACAGCATCGTCGATCTGAAAGTCTGGTTCCTGGAAAGTCGGGTGTTCACGAGACAGTGGGATTGGATCCTATGCGGAACGATGATCGGGGTAAAAAGTGGTTCAGATACGTCGTGATCCAACGGGACGCGTTGCTTACGGTGACGCAAGGTGGGCTTTGGAGTTTACCAGGTTCCTGCTAGATCACGGACACAATGGAGTCGGTGCCACGCGTACAATGCAGTGCCAAATCCTACCTGGGCGGAGTCAGGTGAATTGGCGCCATGAGGTCCCGATGTCGAAGGCTGCTCGTCTGGTTGTTCTTGCTCGCGAGTAGAAGCCTAAGAAAGTGCGCGGACGTGGTTTGAAGTAAAATTATAGGCGGTGATCGAACAATATACGCTACTTACTGCAATGGGAGATAGGCTTTCGGTGATGACTCCCCCTTTCTTGACACCAATTGCGATACACTGATCGTCTGGAGAGAGTGCGATTGACCGTATGTCCTGCGGGTATTGGATAAGACTGAGTTCTGTGTGTGTCGACGTGTCCCAAAACGTGATGGTACGCTCGGTAGAGTATGTGTGCCAATTGCAATGTCCCAAACAGTGGCTGTGTGGGAATCCGATGCAGAGACGAGTCGAGTCGAGTCGGGCGAGAAATCGACTCCGTTGACGTCGCTGTGATCCTCGTTGTGCGCTAAGACTTGTTTGTATGTGTTTGCATCCCACACAAGCATGTCGCCCATGTATGTCCCCGCTGCGACCCACCTTCCGTCGTTCGAGACAGCGAGACACAGCACATCCCACGTTTCCATTGTTCCCATTTGTTTCCCGTCCTCCACTCGCCACACCTGAACCCCACTTTCATTGCCGCTCAAGATGTACTCACCATTCGCCGAGAACGTCACCGCACGCAAGTCCCCATCGCCGTGGATTTCCATTGGGTCACGTTCTTCGCCAACGGTCAGATCAACGCGGCACCAACTTGTCACACGCACCGGTCATTGTCGACGACGGAGTCATGAGCAACACGATCTAGCAGGGCAATGGTGAAGGTCAATGGATAAGGTACGTCTTCTCCGCATTGTATCCACGCCCTTGATATAGGCATGCTTCGTCACCCTCGTGTTTTCGGCGCTCGTTCATCCGTGCCATCTTGCCACCGAGGAATCGTTCCCCCAAGGTACCGACTCACGAAAACATGCATACTAACAACCGCGAGGCCGACAAGTCGCCATCTGTTGCATGGAACGACACCTTTGATCATACTAGATATAGCCACTCGATGGATCCACGAACGACACCTTATTCCATGGAGGCGTGGTACCCCATCGTTGTGTCTCGCATGCATCCCCACCGAGGTGGGGGTGGTAACGAGGGTGTGACGTGGATATCGAGTGCGATGGAGGAGAACGAGGAGAAGATCACGACCTGTCACCCGAACGGTCGCCATCGGGGAAATTTGGTCGTAAAGGCTCCCAGCCGAAAAGCCAAGTAACCCAGGGGTAGACATCGGGAGCCAGAAAATCGAACCCAAGGCCAGCGACCATGCGGAACTCGCAAGCACGCGCAAGACCGGTCGACCTTTTAACACGCAGGCACTCCCGCTCCGCCTGCAAGCGGATACATGCTCGCTTGCTCATCCACGCTCACGCTCGCCCGCCTCTACTTTATGTACACCCAGGTGCATTCGCTCAATTTCCCCGCCTGCATGCGCTCTCCATTGCCCACCCTCGCTCACCCACTCCGTTCTTCGTCCCACCTTCATTTTTGTGTGCGGTCGCATTCCCTCGTCCTCCCTCGCTTTTACTCCCTGGACTTTCCTCGTGCGAGCACGCTAGTGTGCACTTGCTCACTAGCGCGGGACCCACCCCCTGTGAATATGTGCGCACCATCGCTTGCCATTTCTCTCTATTTTTCGTCGTGTCAAAGCCTGTTCACGCAGCTCGAATGTTGTACTGCCAATTTTTGGTGTCCATACACCCCATGTCAACTACTGACATGCCCTGACCGATTGTGTTTGTTCCCCATCTCCGCGCGTTCAACAATAAGTAGTACCAGAATTGCAACGCAACGGTGCGCCATTTTGTTTTCGGTTTTTGACAAAAATCCCCCCTGCCCCCTCTGAGGGCATTCTCATGACTCAGGGGTATCACATGCCGGTTGAAGAGACCCAGTCCCATCGGTCCATTGAGACCATTTGCGTGGGATGGGTATGACGGATCTCCTACCACGCAAATGCCTCGGGCATACCACTTGGGTGTCACCGTCAAGCCTGAGCGGTCCTGCGTGCAGTACACTGAACAAAGTCTTGCTCGACGTTCCAGCTCCTGGCCCTGACATTTTAAGCAGATTGCGAGCACTCTGACTGACTGATGTTCTCGAACTGGGCAAATACGACCGATCTAGGGAACAGATGTCGCCCTCATCGTGTCTGATTATTGATAATACCTACCTTGAGGTGCCTTTCGTGTCAACGAAGCAACATGCATCAGAATTACTTGCGCAGAGCTAGGAGATGGGCCCGATCTGTCGAAACATGGCTTCAATGACAACCAGTCGACCCACTGGCACCTTCCGTTCTGCTTGGGTGACTTAGTTGATGCCGTGGTTCTCACTGAACTGCCCTCATGCATGAAACCCTCCCTTTGTCCCTTGACCAGATCGGTGACCGGCTTCAAGTCGCCATCGATTGTGACCGCCAATTCGACATGAATTGCATTGCACGTCAAGCTACGTGACATTGGATTACAACCCAAGGTCACCAGACGTACAGCTCCAACGGGATTAAGACCAAGTTTCGTGCACGCAATGGTGCTCTCAACGAACGCATCACACCAACTTGTCTTTGTTGACAAATCCGACAGGGCCAAAGTCTCGTTTGGTTGTATGGTTGTGCGCCCCCGTAGCCCATCGGCAATGTCGAACACTAGTGACGTCGCGTTTCTTGTTGGTATACTTCGGTAAATGCCTGGAAAAGTTATTTGTATCCCCACCAACAAGATTGCTACGACCCACCACACGTGATCTCGCCCAACTGTGAAACTCATTTCAGCTGTCCGACCGATGAGTAGGTGAGCGAGGAGTTGAGTCCGTGGCACAGAGGTGGAAGCGACGTCGAGGTGGCATGATGGTCCATATGATTCTCGGAGCCTTTGACGGCGCCGCGAGCACCCAAACCAACGATCGTACCCTTTTCAACAAGGTTTGCGCCACAAGGGTCGCCATCGTCATAGTCACTGATGGGCCGCCATGATTGTAGAAAATTTGAAACGAGTGTGGGGGGGGAAGAAAGCTCAGAATGATGGTTTCAATATTGATATTATAGAACGTCTCATTTTAAATTGGATCCGCTCAGAAAAAGGATTCGCGAAACAAGTGTACCAGGACGCGTGTTTGGAAGTACTTGTCTGCGAGTCGGGACAGTCGATCCGGAGCCCATGCGATTGCTCCAAGTAGCATCGCAGTCGCGTACAAGTTGGGCGAGAACCGAGTAATGTGCCCTCGCATACAAGGACTTGTTCGTATGTATTTCCCACGCCCCATACAATCATCCCGGGATCCCGAGCCGCTCAGGAATGTTCCTGCTGCGAATCCGCGATCGCATCGGTCGACATTTGATGCCCTCACGGTTCCCGCCTGTTTCCGTCCACTTACTACATTTACTCCCGCATCACCGTCGCCCACGAGATACTTGCCCTTCACTGTGAATGTCGAGAGTCACACGGATGTGAGATCTTTTGTGAGAAAAAAAAAGGAGATAACGAGAGAGCAAGCATGCTCACTGTCACATATTACAGGGGCGACTCGGATGAGACCAACTTATTGATAGAAGGCAAGTGTAATGGAACGCCGTTGCTCAGATCAGTATGGTACGATCAACCAATATCCGGGCCGTGCTCTGATACATAAACACATAGTGGTCTTCCTGGTAGTGTCGCTCCACGTGATGTTGGATGATGTTGGATCAGAGTCGCATCCGTTTGAGCAATAAGGTCAACGTTAAGTTTTAACCTTAGGTTGTTGATTTCCCCAAACGTTGGTACGCAGGCATTTTACACTCATAACCCATACATTTCGAGTCTACATTTTACAGTTGAATTCGTTGCAAAGATGAGCATAGTGCTAGCAAAGCGCCAGCTTGTGTGGCAATTGTATGAGCAAACTCTAAATCTCTAAGTTAAAGTTTTATTGAGACTTCCCTTCTAGGACAAAAATTGAATGCATACAAGTCTGGGAGCTATCCCAAGAGGCTTCCGTCACTGCAACACTTTCAAATCCGCGGCTTACACACGAAGCACCTTCCCATACCCATTAGCAATCCCCACACTAAGTTGCCATGTGCTTCCTGCGGCAATATCTCTCAAATAGCACCCAGTCATCCATTCGTGCCAGCGTGCCCTCGTTGCCCCCTCCCCCACTCTCTCCCTACTTTCCCGCCACCAATGGGAGCCTTGGATAACACGTAGGTTTCTTCTTCGTTCTCCCCT
>JBBPRB010000999.1:0-11265 GCA_038092815.1 Hortiboletus rubellus | reverse complement strand
ACGTACAGTACAAACGGACTCGGTTAGATCCGTATTACATAACCACGTAGATAATCTTCGTCTCGACGCGACTCTACACCTCAGTCACTGACTCTGACCAGTACTGAGGTGAGATCCATCTATCGTTACTTCACACCTTGTACTCATACATTACAGTGTACTTCTACAGGTGTGGAATACACCAGTCACTGACTCTGACCAGTACTGAGTGTACTTCTACATAAAGGTCATGATAGGAACTATCTTTCTCTATGATATCTTTTGTGCAGAGTTCAATAAGGCAAGGACAAAGTCAGATGAAGTGGGGGGACACAATAGATTATTAGTCCCCTAAGCTACTACTAGGCTATATAAATAATCAGATTGATTTGAATATCTTATCAATCCAATCATATCTCCTAGACTTGGCTTGCATGGCCAAATGTGGCTTGTTCAGTTGCTTAATAGCTAGTATTATATAAGCTACTACAACAATATCAAGGGGTATGGTCTATAGGAAGCTGTGGAAATTCCACTTCTCAGGTAACTGATTTGCTATGTGCATGCATGAAATGAAGTAAGAAAATGAAGAGCAACTAATATATATGAAATAGGAGCAAAGGGCAAGATAAGTTGAAATGATAAGATAGTCTGTTGATATATGTATATAAAAAGCATTAAGTCCACATAGAGGTATGAGAATATTGAAACAACCCTAGAGCATCAACTCCCTTAGGTTACCAATAGTAACTTGGACTGAGGTTGGAATGATGAGGGAAAAGGCTTATCAGGTCAAGTAAGAGTTCTTCTTATAATACTTAGAGAAAAACACCAAAAGAACTAGACTGGAGTTCTCTGGCACTGGCATCAAGCCTTAAGTACCTACTGGAGATATGTACATGTTGTGGTCATATCTAACAATCCAAGAATGAAAGGAGAAAGAGCATAGAGTAAAATGGAAGTAAAATATGTAAAGCTAACATCCAATGTGGCAAAATGAAAATGAAGGTGAAATATAAATGACATACATATATCAAAGAATGAAAGAGAAGCATGATCAAACACTTCTGTGAAAATATGAAACACAAATCTGAAACAAAAATGTAAAACAGGGGAAACAAGAAGTCTCGTGTATAAAACAGAATGAAGAGGTGAAATAACTATGACATATAAGATAAGGGTGAGTAATAACAGGATAAGATAAAAGATAAGATTGTCTGTTGTTATACATGGAAAATGTTAAGTTCAATGAACATAGGAGTATAGAAATATATTAATAATAACAAATATATTGATCATAATAGCAATTATTTGTGGGAATTTCATCTTGCTTTGGTGAGACTAAACAATGTACAAATGCCTGGCTACAAATCAACCTATTGATCATATGATTTGATGAAGTGGCCATGGAGATGTGATAATTTCAAAATAAAAATACCATTGTAATAGTTTTGCATCAAATGATAAATCAAATGATAATTAGAGATGTTTGATCCTGTAAACAAAGATGTACACATACATATTATATCTGAGTTTGAAAAAGTTCACACTTTTCTTTATTTCCACCTCTATCCTCATCAACCCCCTTTTTATTATTCAATAGAATATCATCTTTTTCATGCTTGATAAAAGTTACTCTGTCCACTCCATTGCTTTTACCACTGGCCTGCATGTATCCACCATATCCAAACTCCACTACAAAGCTAATTCTAAGCCTCAGCAAGTCATTGAAGGTCATTTATACCAGCTCTCCTCTACTAACATTAAATGTTAAGAGAATTTCAACAATAATATTGCATAGTATTCAACTGTTTATCATACAAGATCATTTGTCCATCAATTCCGATAGCATAGACAACCCTCTATGAAGTTATGCACCCCTATATCATTGTAAAACCTTTTCAAACTTGACTATTTCATACACCAGCCTATTATTGTAGCAGCTGCCAACTTGCAACTATGCTTGATGTATTCATTCATTTTATTTTATTTTCACTTCCTCAAAAATAAATTCTCTTATTAACTGCATTGGGAATGTACAAACAAGTTATCTATGCACTCAAAGCACAATCAACCTACATTTGATATATGATTAATCTTATCTCTTGATTGCTGGCAATCTTTATCTAATCTCTAAAATGGTTTGGACCATCCTTCTATGTTTCACCTCTTTACCATGTCACCATGTCATCTCTTCATCTCTTCACCTCCTTACCTCCATATCTCCTCATCCTGTGATACACTGAGCAACAAAACTATTGCAATGTTTACAACATTTGAATTGTCAAGTTAATAACTTGAAAGGTATTGATTCTAGACCCATCAACCCAGATATCATTAGAAAGCCCTGATTGAGGACTTTCCAAATATATATATATATATTGCTTAATTAATTCTCACTCTATCAGGCAATATTTTAAACTTAATCAAGAGTACTCATTGCAACAGTTTTGTTGTTGATGTTGTAAAATATGGAAACTCTATGTTGCCATAAGCTATTACATAAGAAATGAGTCATGTGATGCATAATAAGTTCAGCATGATATAAACACATCCAAATACCACTGCTTTATCCACTACCACCATCATATAATCCCTCTTAATTGAACAAACCAATCAAATTCTTCATTTTCACAAATTGGATCAATCAACTCAACAAATCTCTACTGGTATAAACCTCCACCATCAGTAGACTTCACTCCAAACTTTGTCCTGACTTGCCCAAAGCCTCTGGTGGCCATCCATCCATCATTACTCCTACTAATATGTGACATGCCATTCATTTTATTGGAACTGAAAAGGCTGAAAATGCTGTCCAGATCATCAGAATCCTTCAGGATGTTAAGAACCATCCTATCTCTGCTTAGACTATCCATCATCACCTTAGGAAAGAGGGTATGAAGGCTATGGTGCAAAAGAAATGTTCCCTACTTTCTACAAAACATAAACAGGCAAGATTGGATTTTGCTCTCAGCCGCCAGGACTGGACTGTGGAGGATTAAAAGCATGTTATATGGTCAAATGAGACCAAAATTAATTGCATTGGGTCAGATGGCAAGAAATGGGCATGGAAAAAGACAAGAGAGGGCCTTAGTGACAGACTTGTGAAAGGAACTGTTAAGTTTGGAGAAGGATCAGTGATGATATGGGGCTGTATGACCTGGAAAGTTGATGGTAAGATGGATGCTGACCTTTATATATAGATTATGGAGAAGGAACCACAGCAAACCTTGCAATATTATGGCAAAACTATAGAGGATATTATTTTCCAGCAGAATAATGACCCCAAGCATACCAGTAGAAGAGCCAGGGAGTGGTTTGCTGAGCATGGGTTTGAAGTCATGGTATGGCCTGCTCAATCTCCAGACCTCAACCCCATAGGGCATTTATAGGTTATCCTGAAAAGAAGGCTGGCAAAGTATTCTGAGTCATCCAAAGGGATTACTGAGTTTTGGAAGTGCATACAAACAGAGTGGAAGAGGATTGGGGTGGATCAGTGTCAGCAATTGATTGAAAGTATGCCTAAAAGGGTTCAGGAGGTCATCAAGGCTAATGGAGGATATATTTCATACTAGTTTGTAATATGCTTAATATTAGCAACAAAACTATTGCAATGAGTATTCTTGATTAATTTGGAAATATTGCCTGATAGAGTAGAAATTACCTAAGCAATATATATATATATTTGGAAAGCTGGTATCCTACATACATAAGTGGAGGCATGAAACAGCGTATGGATGAGGTCTGTGCGAAAGCTAAACAAGGCAGTGCGCCTTTCTTCTTCCTGCCACCTCCACTAGCTTACACTGCACCTTGCTCACTATCTTCTTTTCTGTTTGTCGTCATCTTACTCCACCTTGGACACTATCCACTCTGCATCCAAGCCATGGCAGACCTCACTTAAAAGTGATGCTCAGACTATGCACTTCTAGAGTTTGATGATGAAAGACTCATCTTCACAGTCAACGATAAGACAGAAGAGGAAGCTGTTGAAATCCTCAGAGTCCTGTGGACCATTCATCACATCAGGAATGTGGAGAACTAGAAAAATTAACGGACAGCCAATGCTGAGGAAGAGAGACAGCGCCATGAACTTGCAGAGCAAGCAGCAGAACAGCACCATGCTCTCCAACTCGAGGAAGAGGAAAAGGCAAAAAAAAAGGAGAAAAAGAAATATAAAAATAAGTACACACCAATTCTGGATAGACCTCTTCCGTTCATGGCTTTACTTCTATCATCACAACACACACTCACCAAGCTGCATAAAGGAGACTACATTCCACTTTATCCTTTCACTAACAAAGGTATCCATGAGGCTGAAGAAGACAGCTCAGGAGATGAAGATCTTCTCACTCTTGTCCAAACAGATAAAGGCCTGATGGTCCAAATCAGTGCTTCCATCAAAGCAAAGAAACACAAAATCAAAGACAAAGCGCTCTTGTGGGAGGAATTTGGAGAGGCGAACTATAGAATGCTCAATGCCATGAGGCAACAGGACTGGCCTGTGGAACACCTAGACATGGTTAGGCTATTCTGGTTAGCCATAGAGGGTCACGACTGGAGGCATGATCCTAGTGAGTACCGCAAGCGTGCCCTCCTCCTCTACCAAGGAAGAGTTCATAAAGATTGGCACAAGACTCTTGGAACACCAGACGCCTTTCAGCTGGTACCACTACACATAGGTTGTCTCAACGACTACCACCAGAAACTGCTTGACAATGCATATGCCACCAAAATCAAAGCAGTCCAAACAGTCTGTTTTATCCTTTACCTGCTATAACCTCATCTAACCTCACTACCCCCCCCTCCTTCCTTCTTCATGCCATCAATCTTGTAATCCCATCCCAATGCTGCACACAGGTACTATTCTCATGCAGACCACCATTAGGACGCAGGCTCCTTTCCTCCTTGATTCCACCCTGCAGTCAAATATACTTGCCTGGCGGTGCTTCTCTCACAACCGCTTTTCCTCTCTCTGGACGTGTCATAACCCCATCTCTCATACTTCATCATACTGTGTATACCACGATGATCAGTCCCCTCTAGTTCAATGACCGATATTTATCATTCTTGGATCAACCCCCCATGTTCAGTGCCTTGAACAGAGCTGCACACTCATGAACCCCTAGCCTCTTCAAACAGCCCATTTCCCTGCCATTCAAGAAGCATGCAGACTCATTCCTACCCAAATGTCCACATTCCTTTTGTGTCAACACCCAACCATCTGCACATGAAGCCTCAGCCTTTCCGAACAACACCCTACTCGTTTGCACCATTTGCCTTGGCAGGCACAAACACTCCATCCCAGTCATTTTTTGCACAGCCAAACGAACCTGGAATGACCAGCTCAACACCCCTGTCAAGCATTTCAACAAAGTATTGTAAGTCAAAGAAACAGGCACCATCCTACGTAGCATGTGACAATGGGAAAGTGAATGTCACAAGAAACATGATGGTATGCATGCCTGCTCAGGTTGCAAAGGTCTCACACACAGAGCTGGCTCATGCCCTCGAGCACAAAAGGCACCAGCCCCTAACATCTTATAAAGCAGATACTTGGGAGGTCGCACTCCGACAGACAAAACTAATAGACTGCTTTCCCTTCATTTCAACCAGTTTTCGCCATGGCTTCATTGTAGGATATCCCACACCTCCCTGTGTACAAACCCCTCCAAATAATACCTCCCTTGCCATTTATACATCTGAATTCAAGGATATTGTAGATAAAGAACTGACTAAAGGCCATTATATAGGGCCCTTCCCTTTCTCAGAGATAAAAGCCTCCCTTGGCTTGTTTCAATCTTCCCCCCTCTCACTAATACCAAAGTCTGGAAAACATGGCAAATTCCATCTAATACAGAATTTCTCATTCCCCGTTGAGGTGTCACCTCATTTCCCTAACCAGTCCATCAATAAAGCCATAATCATGGAATTCTTCCCATGTATCTAGGGGAAGTTCTCAACAATCTATCTCCTAGTTTCCTGTCTTCCCAAAGGTTCACAGGTTGCAATGCATGATGTAGCAGAAACATACCGCACAATCCCGCTGCATGAATTGCAATGGCTGGCAGCAGTAGTGTGAATCTCCAACACAACCGCATGCATTGACACATGCATCACTTTCGGCACATCACCCTCTTGTGGTGCATATGGACAAGTGGCAGACACAGGTGTAGAAATACTGCGTGCCAACAGCATCAGTCTGCTTGACAAGTGGGTCAATGACCATCTATTTTTCCACATCCTGCAAAATCACCTACTCAAATATAATGCAGCCAGAAGTCAATGGCATGCAGACATCATGAGGACCAGAATGAGGCACACATCCTCAAGAATCTGGTACAGTGGCATTAAACACCATGACAGACTGATAGAGGAATTCAGTGAAAGCTGTTCCTTCCCTATCTGGGATCTTTCCAATCAATCTTCTCAATCCAATGAAAATGCCTAATTCACATACAATATTGCCAACATACATAGATGAAGTCTCCCACGAGCTTGGAATCCCATGGGAGGCATCCAAAGACCAACTCTTTGCAGCATGCACTGTTTACATAGGTTTCATCTGAAACTTAGAACAGTGCACAGTTACCCTTAGTCCCAACAAGACAGAGAAATACACAGACAATATCAATGCCTGGCTAGAGAGACAAGCACATACACTCAAACATGTGCAGGAGCTGTACGGAAAGCTTCTACATGCAGCATCCATACTGCCTCAGGGCCAAGCTTACCTAACAGGGCTTGAACGCATGCTGTTGACACGTGCCAAACGACCATTTATATCACACCATCCAGATAAAAGGATTGAAAAAGACCTCCTCTGGTGGAGGAACAGATTACATAATAGATCTGTCATCCTATTCTGATGCCAGTTCTGGTATTGGAATTGGTATCACCATTGGAAACCAATGGCATGCCTGATGTCTGCGTGTAGACTAGCAATCCCTCCATGGACCCAAAAACATCAGATAGGCTAAAGCCATTGCCTTTGAGCTCCTTATCTGCTTTCTCAACATTCTCCTTCCCAATGACAATCACATCATACTCCATGAAGACAACACTAGCATCATGGAGGGGTGGCGCATTGGCAGGCATCGCAACCAAGCAGTCAACACCATTTTCAAACATATCTATGCTTTCCTCAGCTCAGCCACTCATATCCATAATGTTGCAACACACTACATTCCCAGCAGTGATGACCCAGCTGACAGGCCCTTCAGAGGGCTCTACAACCCTGAATGCCTTTTACTCCCAGCCATCCCACTTCCAAAGCACCTTGGAGATTTCCTCTTGGATGCCACCAACCCACTCTCCACTCAGGAGCTCAGAGACCTACAGGAAGGAAAGTACTCCAACAGCACCACTAGAGTATTCAGTGAGCAACGTGCTCAACAGGAGGCAATTGAAAGGGCCAGAGCTGAAGCTCAACGTGATGATGAACTGGTCTGCAGCACCCTTCAAAATGATGGTTTCTAATCTGGTGTGCTTTGACTCCACACTGACCCCCCCAGCTGACACCAGAGGCTCACCTGTCATAGTGCCCAAACCATGACCATATCCACCTAACCTCTGACCTCTACCCTCCCTGAACTGTCCCCACTGCCTCGCCAAAGACAGGCTGTGTCTCTGGACACCTTCAACTCCCTCTTTGAGACCATCGGGCAATACCATTCCTGCAACCATTTCCGACAATGCCCTCAACTGTATTTTAGAGGTCATTGGAGCTTCCTGGGCAGACAGCACCAAAGTCCTCTATGACAATGCCCTGCTCACATACCACATCTATTGCGACTTGAACAGGCCCATTCCAGATCTGGAACACTGCCCAATCTCAGGCACACTACTCCTAGCCTTCCTTTCCAGCTGTGTGGAAGGAGCATCCGGGTCAGTGCTATCCAATTATGTGGCAGACATCAAAGCCTGGCACCTCCTACACAGACAATCCTAGAACATTCCCCAAGACAAGCTGCATCTCACACTCCAAGGAGCAGCTCACCTAGCCCCCCACAGCTCCAAACGTGCTAAGTGTCCACCCATCACCATAGACAACCTAAAAATCATACATGCCAGCCTCAACATGAATGACCTGTGTGACATAGCCATGTATGCCTGCATAGTAACAACCTTCTACTGTGTGGCTAGACTAGGTGAGTTCACAGTGCCCAACATTTGCAAGAAATTCAAGCCCACCAAGTACATCACACGCTGGGACGTCTCATCGCTGAGGGACAAGGACAGTCTTCCAGTTTTGAAATTCAGAATCCCCATCACCAAATGCAAAATCACGGGCGAAAATGTCCAATATGCACACCAAACAGGCTGCATCACAAATCCTGAAACAGCACTTCAAAACCATCTTTGCATCAATCCAGCCCCATCAGACACCCACCTTTTTGCATGGAAGCACTCCAGGGGCAGACTCTGCCCATTATCCAAAACTCAAGTAAAAAACAAACTTGCAGTCATTGCCAAGCAGAACAACCTGTCAGATCTAAAAGGTCACAGTCTCTGCATAGGAGGCACCCTTTTCTATCTGCTAAAAGGAGTACCTTTCGATGTGGTCAAGGTAATCGGGTGTTGAGCCAGAGATGCTTTCATGCTGTACTTGAGAGATCACACGCTCATTCTCATACCCTTCCTTCAAGCTGACCAACAACTATTTAATAATTTCATGCAAACTGCCATGCCACCAGTACGCTAATGGTATGTAGCCTTGCTCCTAGTCATCAGGTCCCAAGCCTTTCTAGGCATGTCACCAGGCTCCTAATTGAGAGGTTACACAGCTCACCTTTTCCCAGGCAGGCTAGAGCCCAGCCTTGAGCCAGAAACTCTGTGGGTTTTCACCCAACTGCACACAACATCGCAGTGAGTACAAGGACCTTTCTTTCCGCCCTTTCTCTCCAGCCTCCACCGCTTTGTACTTAATCAGTACCACACATCTTATTTGACACACTCGAGTGAGTAACATCACACAGACCTTGATCAGGGCTTTCTAATGATACCCAGGTCCATGGATCCAGGATCAACACCTTTCAAGTTATTAGCTTGACAATCCAAATGTTGCAAACATTGCAACAGTTTTGTTGCTCAGTGTATGGCTATGTCTTCTCTTCTGATCATTTATGAACCTTTTAATCACTTATAATTCTCCCACTCCTAATTCATGCTTTCTCACCATACTTTTCATTTTCTGCCACATTTATGCTTCTTCATTTATGATAATTTGAAGCAAACTGGGAGAGCTTAGAATCAACATAGATGACTTGGAGTAGTCAATTTTTTACTCTTCTTGTACTACTAGCAGTGTTATTTGTGGATATGTACTTGATACCATCATTGTCCATGATTGAGGCAGGTGTACAAGCATCTGTTGTGCTAATGTGCACACCTTGTGGTCTGTCAAGGGCCCTGTCAAAGGGTCAGTTGTGGGTTTCATTGCCTCCTACTGTGCAATGAACAATAAGCTTCATTGCATGTCAAGGGGGTGGGCTGCAGTTGGCCTCATTAGATGAGAGGAAAGTACTGTATATCATTGACAGCTACTCAGTAGCACCATATCGTCTCAACTGCAAGTGCACGAAGAGTAACTCATTCACAATCACATAAAGACATATAAAAACAGCGGAAAAAACGAGCGGAGTCATTACAAATACATCCATCGTCAAGGAGGGAGACAAGGATCCAGTCGGACGTGACTACCTCTATTCGGTTGTCCCCCAAGAGCAAAAAGTCGAATACGCACGGTTGGCATTAAAAAGTGAGAACATTAAGTTTCTCGAAGAGAAAATGGAACTTGAAACCACCAACGGTTTACTGGAAATAAACCGTCTGCACTTCACTCTGGGCAAAGGCCAGATTACAATTCGGACACCGCCGTTGACGCGTCGAAATACGCGTGTCGACGCATGGCTTGCAAAACGCTAGTGCGAACCATTTGTAAGCCCAGTGAACCACGAGAGGAACGAGACCTACTGTGCATGCATTTCGTCAACACAACCTCACGCATGTTCTGTTTGCACGTCGTGCATTTCACGATTTTCTGAAAATGAAAAAGTCAATTGTTTGCTTGCACACTCGCATAGGATGCTGACCCAAAGTCCTTCGTTTTCCTGTTTGAGAGCTTCCTCCCGGGTGCTCGCGGGGACAGCCGCCGAACTTAACTTCTTGATCTTTTTCTCTGCTTCCCTTCTTGTCCGCGAAATCTCTTCCTCGGCAGCTCTCAACGACGATTCCAGTTTACGCATGTAGACACCGCGCTCACTCGCAAAAGCACAGGCCTGCAACGTCGTATCGGTCAGATGAGTGACCGGCAACAGTTGAAATGGGTAGAACGTGTCGGCGTACCTCTGCCACATGTTTCTTCTCTGCTTCTACTAGCGCTTGCCACTTGGAAAGATCCACTTCGAGCGCCCTGATCCGCCTGTCCGCGTTATCGAGCGCCCTCCGGCCCAAGACGTTCATCTTCTCGAGGTCGACCTTCACGAACGACCATCAAGACTGTTGCAACACGGTAGAACATCAAGACGCACGACTTGGCTAGAGAGGTGTTTCTCAACCTCTGCCGCACGTTCGACAGCCTTGCCCTGTTTCTCCAGCTGACGTGCCATCCCCTTTCGCTCCGATTCACCCATCTCCTTTTCGCGCATCGCAGCAAAGTACTTGTTCTCCGCCTTGGCTTTCTGTATCACGCCATCATCCCATCAGTCGCTTCATCGTCCGTTCATACTGAAAAACGCACCTCGTGGGCTGTCTTTTGCAACTTTTCCTCAAACGCACCCAGGTCAAAGACCTTCTTTTTCACCTGTTGGTCCAAACCCTCCCAGAGAGAAGACAGTCGGTCAATCTCCGCGAACAAGGACGTTTCTGCTTGCGCTTGTTGTTCCGTGAGTAACCGTAACTTTTGTAGCTCGCTATCCTTTGTCTCAAGCTGCTGGGCAAGAGTGCGCATGTCCAATGCAGAAGACCCGCCAAATATGGAACGAAAACGTGCCAATTCCTTCGATGCCCTTGCGAGGTCTTCGCGAGCGGTGGTTTCAGACGTGATATGTTGCGCAACGTCGGGACGATCCTGGTTCAACGTGGACAAGGCTTGTTCAAGCGCCGCAGACTTGGCTTCAGCCTCACTAATCAACGTCAACCGGCAAGCCAAGTAAGAAGTCAAAGGATCTCTCACTCTAGTTTTCGCTTCAGGTTGCGCACATAGTCAAGGTCCTCAGACTTGCCCTCGAAAAAGTACTTCATCAGATCCTCGTCTCCAGATAGCGCGGCTAGCCTTGCTTTATG
>JBBPRB010000998.1:0-11284 GCA_038092815.1 Hortiboletus rubellus | reverse complement strand
CTCGTACCGATCGGAGAGATAACTCGCAAGGTTGTTCAAAGACGTGGACCGAGCTGGGTGTCCTTGTGGGTGAAGGTCGAGAACTTCTCGAGCGAGGACAATGGCCTCGTCGAGGCTCTCCATTCCCCCGAGCTGCTCGTACCGAGTGAAGAGACAATTTGCAAGATTGCCCAAAGAGATGTACCGATCTGGGTGCCCTTGTGGGCGAAGGTCAAGCGCTTCTCGATTGAGGACAATGGCCATGTCGAGGTCCGCCATCTGCCCAAGCTGCTCGTACCGAGTGGAGAGACCAATCGCAAGCCCGGTCAAAGACCTCGACCGTTCAGGGTGCCCTTGTGGGCAAAGGTCCAGTCCTTCTCGGCCGAGAATGATAACCTCTTCAAAGTCACTCGTCCCTCCAAATTGCCTGTAACGAACACGGAGATGACGTGCAAGGCGGCTCAGGGAGTCATATCGCTTGGGGTGGCCGGATGGGCAAAGCTGTAGTGCTTCACGATCAAGCTCGATTGCCTCCTCGATGTAACTCCTCCCCCCTCCTTCCTCAAACTTGGTGCCGAGAGATTCTGCCTGTGAGTGCAACTGTTCAACTGGCAGACACATCATTACAATGCTCTGGACGACAGAAAGACACAAGTACCTTCTGAATTCATCCTGGCTGGTCAAGCTCGATTCAACACGATGGTTTGGGAAAACGCTAGTATGTGGTGTGCGGGCGCAGGGCTAGCACCGCAAAGGCAACCATGCAGGTTCTATCACACGCGTGGACGGTGTGTTCAGCGAGCGCCAATTTCATTCGTCGCAAAGGCTATGTACCTGCACCCCACTCATTCGCCCTGTTGGAAGAATCCTCTCTTCCTCGCTCACGGCCATGGCCCATCACTACAGGATGCAGGAGAAACAAGATGGAATATCTTCACGAGGTTCCCAACCAGCACCTGCTATCACCGCCAGACCACGATCGTCATCTCCGGAAACGCTTCCCGATTTCCGTGTCGCCAGAGCTCAATTGCTGTCGCCTCCTAAACCGTCAACTGCCACCACACCACCCCAGGTCGCCACCGTAAGCACACCCATACGTCTATCAATACTTTACGCGTGTGGCTCATCCCGAGTGACATGACCATGTCCGGTAGTGAAGGTAGCGCGTCAAACGCCGGTTGGGATGCTGCAGAAGGGGATGGTGATACGTGGAAGGGGAGCCTTTGAACACAATGCAAGTAGGGTACCGCGGACGTACGATTCGAACCCACTCGGCAAGGCTCACTTACTCCGGGACGTTGTCAGGAGGACAACGGTATGGCGATGTGGTTTATCCACCGGAAGAGGACAACTTGCAATCGCCTCCATCCCGGAAGATCATGGTACGACGACTGCAATCACTTCTACAAATCGGGCGTCTTGTTGACCCATCCGCATGTCCAGGTTCCGGGTGACAACGCATGGCAGAGAATAGAAACGTTGGAGTGGCGGCGGCGGATGACTTGTGAGACGGAAAGCGTGGTGGAGCATCGGCATGATGAACAGGATGGTGATGGCGAGCGTCAAGACAACACCTGACGAAAAAGGAGTATATCAACGCTCTCCTGAACAAATCAGCAAATTGGATATGTACCGTTGTCCCATTCGTGTGCGATGGGGAGTGTCGTCCATCATCTGAGTGAGAATGAACTAGCGGTCAACACGCCAGCAAACATTCAGCAGAAGGCGAGGGCCGTAGAAGGTGGCATAATGCTCGTTACCCTGGGTCAGATCGGTTTGGGTTTCATGCACATGGCTTCGGAGAGCGTTAGCCCAGAGAACCCGAACGAAAAACACACCTACCATGATTAGCATACGAGAGCGAGGATACGTCCCTGATGTAGGACGAAACAGTCAAGGAAGCTGTTGAGACTTGTGGCAACTTGTGGCAATTTGAGAAGGAACGGAAAATGAACTTGGCAGTCATTCGCGTGCGAAAACAGGTCTATATCGAGTATACAGTAAAGTCCGTACGCCCGTCAAGCCAACTAGTAACTAGTCAGAGTAGGAGTAGTAGTCTACGCACACCACCGTCCCATACGAGTCCAGCTCCTTGAAACGTACGCTACACCAACATTATAAACAAAACGCCTGTCCGCACCCATTACGATGAGGGTATACAAAAAATAAACCAAGCGTCCATGAGTATCCAAAAGAGAGATCGTTCACACTGTACGGGCACATCAGCAAGCGGGTCCGATCAGAACGACACCAACGTACGCAAGACACCCAACAGCGCCAAAGCACCCCCGACGACAGCCCCCATCGCTACATCCAACCCCCGTCCTGCACCCGACGTGGCCGGCGTCGTCGCCGGCGTCGATGTCACGACCCCCGGAAGGTCCGCTGCAGCCGAAATTGGCTGGGTCTCCACCTGCCCCGTCCCGACGATCACCATCGTCCCATTACTCGGTATCCCGTTCACGACCACAAACAACAGCGCTGGCCCAGGGGTCAGCACGTTCGCGTTCGGGGGCGCCTGCGACACGTGCAAGACGTACGACCCGTCGTCGTTGACGGTGTACGTGTTGTTGTGCTGCAGGTGGCGCTGACCCATGTTCATCGCGTGCGTCGTGAACCCGCCTCGTGAGAGTACGACCGTCGTGTTGGCAGCCGCACTGTTGCCAGACGTGCCCTTGTACGACGTCGAGGAGACGGTCAAGTTGAAGTAGGGCCCGCCGTAGCCGAGCATCTGCGGGACGCCCATGACTTGCGGACGGACGCTCGACGAAAAGTAAGGTGGGTAAAAGATCTCGGCAGTGTAGGTCGTCGGATAGGGCGCAGTGAGCTCGACGTCGAGGTTGGGATTCGATCCTGCAATCGGCACAGACGCGTCGGGTAAAAGGATGGCAGTCGAGTGATACATGCGTGCAATACTGCTCGAGCCGAGACCCGCGTTGGACCAGCGCGAACCCTTTGGCACATTAGGCTTGTAGATAGCAGGGGTGCCGACGGGGCCCGACGCGAGCGACTGGAAAAATGGCATCTGGTCGAGTGATGGAACGTAAAGCGGCTGGTTGGCAAACCCAGCAGTGCCGTTCGTGGCACCGTTGATGACGAGCATGTTGCCGTCGGGAAGAGTGATAAACTGACCCATCGTGCGGCCCACAAGCATGTCGTCGTCTTGTTCATACGCTGGCGCGGAGCCGTCCTGAGGCTCGGGAGTGAGACGCTGGCAGTCTTTCGACGCAGGGTATGTCCAAGTGTTGTAAAATGGCCACGAGTAGTTTCCGTAGTAGTCCGCGGGCATGTCCGATCCACCGCAGAAGAGCACGGTGGGAGTATAGTTGTTGGCCGGCGTGAGGGGGAGCATCGCCACCGCACCCGAGGCAGGGTACACGCGCGCGACGCCGCCAGGCATGTTAGGGAGTGGCGTTTCGATATTTTGATTGGGATCCCACAAAACTAGCATGCCCTCAATGGTATCATCTGAAATGCATGGCGAGCAACTCACTGGTGGAGAGGTTGGCCTGGACGAGCATCTTACCCGATGGCATGAGGTAGGTGTGAGCGTACGAGTTGAGACCCGAAGTGGTGGTCATAAAGTTCATGAGCGTGGCAGGGCCACGGCTGGGGTAAAACTCGTACGTCGGCGTCGCACCTCCACCCTCGTAGGTAGGATCGGTGTTGGGCATGTTCCTGTCGACGTACCCCCCCGAGACGAAGCCGCCGATTAGGACGACGGTACCGTCGGCGAGTGCTTCGGTACCCGCGTACCAGCGCATGTCCTGCATGGAGAGCACGGCAGGGTTGTCGAACCATTGATGCTCGGGAGAAGTCAATTTGTCTTGTGTGCACGGATTGAGTATTCGGATGGCCTTTCTGCCATCATAGTTGCCGTAGACGGCGTCATAGTTCGGGGAAGACAGTGACCCAGATCCCATCCGGGAGAAAGTTTAGTTTCCAGATATGAAACGAAGAAAGGTCCCACCGATGCTAAGGCCCCGTTGCCGCTAAAAGTGGCATACGACCCATTCGGAAGATGCATTCCGGACGCACAAAACGTGTTGGTGAGCACGCTCATGGTCGGAGCCTGGCACGCGTTGATGTTCCTGTTTTCGTTTCTGTCAAGAGGCGGCGAGACACATCACGGATTTGTCAATTATGTTATAAGATTCTTATAGTCCCTTATCTACTGTCCCATTACCAAAATCTGTATAAATCCTTATAATGGTAGGTCATAGGCAACACAAGTGACGGTCTGACCAAAATGAGACAACTGTCACGTCCAGCTCTAATCAGCCAAGGTCCATAAGAATTACATACCTTGCAAGAAAGTCTCCCCATTATAATGGTAGGTCCACTGTGTCAATTGTATCAGTCCGATACTGGTGAGCGAGACATCTAAGAGTCACATATGTTCTGAATGAGTGTCAGTGAATTTGCATAATACAAGGTGTTGCCAACATCAGCAAGATGTCACCCCAACTGTGACATCTGCATGGACTGTGGACAGACCCGACAGACAGAAAGCCGTTACAGTAAGGTAACTGTGAAAAGGCATGTCATTTATGTATACAGACTGTGTCACCTGTACGCAGTCCATGCACAGACCCGAACAGTTCACTCGCAGTTGCGCACAGTAAGAACATAAAACCAGTGAATTCAGACATGACAGTAGGAAACAGGGTATAGCAGGGCCGGAAGTCTAACTGCGTGATCAAGCCCCTTCTAGTTCTCTCGTCCATGATGAATTATGCCGTTTCACCTCCCGGCACTGTCCAATAATGACAAGCAATTAGAGATGTGTACATCTGAGCGATAAATGGCTTGCCTTCACCATCCGACTCAGCCTCGATATCAGAGGACACTGCGATTAACGCCCGATCGTCATCCATGTTGATCTCGCCTGCTGCTGATACATCGTAAGAGACTTGCGCTTGCCTAGAACGCACTGCAGCGCTGCAGTATTCCCGAGCCCCGCTGACGATTTGGTCGAACTTGCCGTCTCCGACTTTCATGATTGATCGCGTGTATAGCAGAGTCTTCGTGCCCCACCCAATGTCGGAAAAACTGGCCTCGGACCTCTTGGTGGGCACCTCTTTGACTCCAGTGGAATACAATGTCAAAGCCCGCTCGACCTGTAATGACTGCGGTTCAGACGTTCTAACACCACACCTGAATACCGCTACATACCGATGTGACAGCCAAGACCAGTGCACCCCTCGGCATTGCATAGTCTAATAAGTTGTGATAAGTATCATTGTCGACCGCCGAAACATCCCTGATGTGAGATGCAAAGGTCTGCAGCACGAGCTGCGACAGAAATGATTTGGAGACCTAAAGGATTTTTTACCGTGACCTTGTGTTTATATCAGATACTTGAAAGGGACGTACGCGATACTCATTTGCTCCTAGATATTCCACGCTGCCGTACATGAATGGAAGGCTTCGACCGAGAGCAAAATCAACGTATGCCTTCCATTCCTCGGGGTTTTCATATTTCGAATGTGAAGCCCACAGCGCCTCGACAGCCTCAGTGCCTGCTTTGCCGATGTGAGTGCGCCACTCGTAAATCTTTTGCATGCACTACACCAGGAATGCGATTCGGCAACCAAGGCCATTAGCGATACAATCAATGTCGGGCAAAAGACCTTACCAAACGATAGACGTCATCATCCTCGTCAAACCAGTATGGCCAATCTAACATGACTTTGTCCCACAGTTCCTGCAACTTATCTACAAAGCGGTCAGGTACCATCCAAGGATTCTCTAGCGTGCCGCAGTAGAGACGGAGCAAAGGGATGAAAAACTTCGTGAATTGAGTAGCTGATCCCTTCGGCAAGTTTTGATGGCTAGGCCGGTTCCTCGTAGTTGTTGCATTTGCAATAGGTGCGCTGTGTTGTAAGCGCTCTTGAGGAGCATTCGCGACAATCTTGGTAATAGCAATAGGACCCTTTGGAAATGTGTCAGCATCTATACGAACGTCTGGGACACTATGGCTACCGCGGTACTCTGTGCCCTGGCAGGTTGCCATTTCTTCTCCTGCTCGTCGGAGAGGCCACCGAACCTATCGGTCACACCCGCGTTGACTTGATCACCTCTATGAGTAGTGTGCTCACCGGTCTGAACCTCTATGTGAGATTCATGCCGGGCATCTACCGGCTTGCCATCCTTGTGAGTGCGCCGGTAGGTATCACTGGCAGTGAGGCCAGACGGGTGGTCAGTTTTTGTCTTCTTCTGCGTGCTAGGGCCGAAGTAGATTCTATGTAGAAGATAAATAAGTAGATCAGTACCTTTAACTAGGATAATAAAGAGACTTACGCTCCCTCGCGTTTGAGCTTGCGCTTGCCCGTTGACGGCAGTACAGGTGCAATGGATGCGACTGCCTTACTAGCAGCCTCCTGGTTGGCCTTGGTAGTGCGGGCAAGTTCAATGAGGTGGCGTGTGACCTTGACCGGCTTCTTGCGCGTTACCACGGTCTCTTCGTCCTCACTCCCTGCCATGGCAACATTGGGATCGGTGTCGTAGACATCCTTGCCGTGAGTTGACTCAGGCTCAGCGTCCGACGCTTATAAGCAAGGTAAGCATTCTTGCACTTGCATAATCGATGTACTTATACCTTTTTTGGTCTCAGTCTCTTGGCTCTCTCCACCCTCGTCGTGACCTGGGACATGATGCAAGGTCAGCGCCATTGGGATAGCACCATCGGGTGCTGTCGTACCATCGGGTGCTGTCTTCAGCATCGGCGGCGGCTTCAATGACCTAGTCCCTGTCGATTTTGGATTCTGGAAGTTGGTGCGTCGCATTTTCATCTGTGTGTGTAGCTGATCTTCGATCTCAGCCACCTGACGGATGCTCTCCTGCTGTTGGTGCCTAGCAGCAACACGCACTGCATGTTGCACGGCACGCTCTCCTTGGATGACCTGGCTGCTTCGCCGTGGGGCGGGGAGGTCAGGTTTTCCGGGGTGACGGTTCTTGTTTGCTGTGTGGGTGGTGATGTGATTTGGCATCGTAAGGTAGTGAGCCAGGCAGGGTCCTCGCACCACCTGGTCAGTCTCTTTTAACTTGCGCTTACTGATCACAGCTTTTTTTTGTAGAATGCAGAAGTGCCTGGAATTACGAGCCTGCCCATGTGCATAGTTCTACCCGACGAGGGTGGCGACGTGTTATGCCCATGCCATTGGTCGTTGACCATGTGCATGGTTCCACCTCTGCCATATTGATTTGAACCTTGCGGTTGCGCAGGGCGACGTACCAGGTCTGTCCCCCTTCTCGCATTCAGTCCATCCCTCACCTTGCACTTCATGTCTCCAGCGGGGCACTTCCTCGTGCACCCCCACCATCCGAAATTTTTTGTCTGTACATTCCCATTTTGCAACAAGGCTTGTAGGACCAAGGGTGGTCTGAAACGACATGCTCGACTGCACCGCCGACAACATGGTGGTCGCCGAATGCCACTGCCAGAACGACACGATTCTCCAGTTAGTGATCCGGATGGCTACAACTTGGAAGTATCTGGGACCGAGCTCGCTGATCAACCCAATCGGCGCATTCGCTTCCATCCCATTCTTGATGGTGCGTATCCTCACTCAATGATGTCGCTCATATTGACATTATACAGGGTTACCTTGTGATCCATATGGGCAGGATCTTCCACCCGCCACACCACCACTGCCCTTTGACCCATGTGTACAAGGCGACTGGACACCTTTTACCAGCCGAGTTCAATTTGAGCTCGCCGAGTTTTTGTACCAGAAGGTACAGATGTCTGCTGGTAAGACAGATATCTTAATGGATATCTTGGCCTCGTTGTACGAAGGCCAAGATCCGCCGTTCAGGTCCCATGATGATTTGTACATGTCCATCGATGCTATACCATATGGAGAGTGCTCTTGGCAGTCCTTTTCGGTGAAGTATTTGGGACTGTTACCTATGGACCCACCGTCTTGGATGCTGGCAAACTATGATGTATGGTATCACGACCCACTCAGTCTACTTGAACAACAATTTCGGAATCCGGAGTTTGCTGGTGCGATTGACTATGCTGCGAAGGTGCGTTTTACTGAACTACAATAGACAATATATTAAGAATACTATCACACAAGTTGTAACGGATGAAAATGGCCGACGCGAGGTCTGCGACCTCATGTCAGGTCAGTGGGCATGGGATCAATCCGTAAGTCTATATGCTCTCATCCTGTTTCTGTCGTGATGATACATACATCATATAGGAACTTATCGCCCAGGATCCGGATACACACGGGGCCACGTTTGCACCTATAGTGCTAGGCAGTGACAAAACGACGGTCAGCGTCGGCACTGGAAACACGGAATATTATCTGTTATACATATCTCTAGGGAATGTTCACAACAATGTCCGTCGCTCACACGGTGGCGCAGTGTCCATATTGGCCTTTCTGTCCATTCCAAAGAGTAAATATCTACTTTTTAACTAGCTTGAAGGCTCATTCTGACTGTGATCGCGTAGCTGATCCTGCACACAAAGATGATGTCAACTTTCGCCACTTCCACCGTCAGTTATTCCCCTCGTCACTTGCCGCTGTCCTTCGCCCGGTTAGGGATGCTATGATCAAACCGCGGGTGACTCGATGTGCAGATGGCCACTTCCGCTGTGTTATATATGGCCTCGGTCCTTACATCGCCAATTATCCTGAGCTGGCCTTGCTCGGATGTATCATACAGGGTTGGTGTACATGGTAGGTCATCTATATTGCTTTTCAAGTGATGTCACACCTGACTGTATGCAGTTGCACAGCGCAAAATAGTGATCTCGATAGTGGCGGCGGACCACGGGCACATGCCCACAGTGAGCAACTTCGTACTACAATGGATCCACGAACTCTATGGGACGACTATGGTATTGTAGGTGACGTTGAGGTACGCTTCATCGGTATGCTTGATATGTTTGATATTAACGGTCCGATATCTTTTTCAGCCATTTACAGCTCATTTTCCTCGTGCAGATATTCACGAGTTGATCGCGCCGGATCTCCTCCATCAATTAATCAAAGGGATATTTAAGGACCACCTTGTTACCTGGGTCCCAGAATATCTAGAGCGGAATTACCCCAAGCAGCAAGCCTTGGAGATCATAGCTGAGATTGACCGCCGGTTGGTCTTTCACATTGGGACATACAACCATTTGCTGACCAAGCAATCATCGCTCGCATGACAGACTTGCTGCTGTACCACTATTTCCTGGACTTCGCCGATTCCCCAAGGGTCGAGGATTTAAGCAGTGGACGGGGGATGATTCAAAAGCATTGATGAAGGTGAGTAATCCCAATGTATTCCAATACCCACTGGTCTAAGTCAAGTATCATGATAGATTTATTTGCCTGCCATTACCGGCTTGGTCCCGGATGCAATGGTTCGTGCGATCACGGCTTTTCTCGACTTCTGTTATATTGCGCGAAAGTCGGTCATCAATGAAAGAGATCTTGATGCTATCGATGATGCGGTACGCCGCTTCCATCTCGAGTGGCAGATTTTCAAGGAGGTTGGAGTCCGTCAGCATTTCTCACTACCTCGCCAGCACTCCATGGTCCATTATCACACGTTAATTGAAATGTTTGGAGTGCCAAATGGTCTTTGTTCCTCAATCACGGAATCTCGGCACATCAAGGCAGTGAAGGAGCCATGGCGCCGCTCGAATCGATACGAGGCACTCGGACAAATGTTACTCACAAATCAACGATTGGATAAGCTGGCTGCGGCATGCTTAATATACTCACAGAAGGGTATGTTGGATGGGCCATCGGTTCCACCAGGGAGAAGAGAAGATATTACGACAGTGGAAGGCAAGGATGGAGATGAGGATGATGATTCTCAGGTGGTCGAGGGAGACAAATCTGATTATAATGTTCGATTAGCAAGGAAGCCAGGTAAATACTACTTTGTGGTATTCACATCGCGCGGGCTAACTACTCTGGATTTCGTTCAGTACAGAATATACCTCGTGCGAGCGAGCTCGTGGCTGCACACTACGGGTATCCCAAACTCATTGAATGCATCCGGCGCTATCTGTATGACCAACACAACCCCAATGCGGGGATGTCCGGAGACCAGGTTGACCTGTGTCATTGCCCATCCTTCGAGGGCAACATCAGGGTGTTCAACTGTGCATCGGCCACGTATTTTGCACCAAGTGGTCATTCAGGATGCGGTGGGATGCACCGCAATGTCATACACTATACACCACAGTGGCGGGGTGGTTCAGCACGCTATGATTGCGTATTTGTAGACAACGGTGGTTCTGATGATGAATCTCTCTCTGGTTTACTGGTTGCTCATGTCTTACTTTTTTCTCATTCAGGTTTCAAGGGTGTTCGCACTCCTGTGCCCTGGTTGAGTGGTTCCTACCATTCAATGATGACCGAGACCCCTTGACAGGAATGTGGATTGTAGTGCCTGAGGTGAATGCTGCTGGACACCACGTTCGAGCGGTGATTTCAGTCAAATCTATTCTATGGGGTGCTCATTTGATTGGAGTGTTTGGCGCAGCATTTTTACCCATTCCATTTCATTTCTCAAGTTCTCTCGACGCATTTAATGCATACTATGTTAACAGGTACATAGATCATCACTCGTACACTCTTTGTTAACTTAGACGAGTACTGTGTGTCTGTCGGAATTTTCTGTGTGTTGAAGATACTATTGTGATCTGTGGTGGTCTGTCGGGAATGTTGGCACTGTCTGACAGGTCCGGCAGTGTGGACAGTCCGTGCAGATGTCACAGTTGGGGTGACATCTTGCTGATGCACATTACTCCTAATCATATTCCGATGAATCCTAGCCCAACCCAATTCAATCCTAGTCCAACCCAATTCAATCCTAGTCCAGCCCGATTCAATCCAAGTCCAACCTGATCCAATCCTAGTCCAACCCGATGCAATCCGATGCAATCTGACATTATCTGTCCATTTCCGGATCTCCGCACGTGCAAGATATATCCGGATCTTTGTTTTTCATTCAGATTGTTTTCTTTTGGTTTCATTGAGCTGTCATATCACTTTGACATAGGCCTAGATCCCTTTGTAGTGTTTCACATGGTTTTCGTTTACCCATTGACCTGCACAAAACTAGTTCCATGCACGCACATAGCAAAGCAGTCACCCGAGAAACAGAATTTCCACAGCTCCCTGTGGACAATACCCTTTGATACCATAGGGAATCATAGCCCCTATCATGAGCTATATACCCCTATTTTTCCAGATTTTTCCACCTACTGGTTATTGAGATATTCATTAATCTCTTTAGTCATACCCTTACACTTGCAAATATGTACATAGCACACTATTTC
>JBBPRB010000997.1:0-11292 GCA_038092815.1 Hortiboletus rubellus | reverse complement strand
GGTAAGCATTCACAACTTGGCGCAGACAGAAAAACGAACGGTGTACGCCAGCGAAATTTTTACACGTTTTTTTGACAATTCGAGCAGCTTCCTCCTGAGGCGAGCGCGCTCCTCATCAGCTGAAGGCGCACTTTCTAGTTCCTTGAGCTTATTCTTGCTGGTCACTACAGATGGGCGCAACCCCTGGTATGAAATACTACCGACTACGAGGTGTTCGACGTACTGATCTTGGCGCTTAATGTCGCCACATGCTTCTGCGTATCGATTACTTTCTTCTTTCGAGCGTCAAGGGCTTGCTTCAAAGGAGTTTAGCCGAGTAAAATCACCAGAAAAGGAGAACCTGACATATTTCTTCTGGTACTGGGTTTCCTCCGCTCTGATGGCCCGTTCCTCTGCTGTAAGAGTTTCGCCGTCTACATTGATTCCCTCGAGGGCATGTCTCGCATCTTGGATAGCTTGGTCCAGTCGTCTTCTGATCTCAGGATCAACTACGGCCCCGTTAGGTCTCGTGGTATAATGAGAAACTTGAAAGGAACCCACTAGCATTGCTAACGAGATTCCGAGCAGGCCGGACTTCGCGTGTCATGTTCTGCGCAGCACGTTTTCCGTATCGTGAGCGCTGGACGGTGTTGATCACGCTCCCAGCGATAAAGGTAGCAGAGCCACCTTCACCACGGGGACCGGTACGCGAGACAGCATCCATAGCATTGGCTACGTTGACCTTTGAACCGTCAAGGGCAATAGCCTACATAAAATGTATGAGTTGGATGCGAAAAAAAGAACAAAGAGAGACGACACACCGTGCGATGCAGATTTATTTCCCGACTCAGGTACCACAACAAGCCATCGGGACAGTTGATTTTTTCAATGGCATACGTGTCAAAACCCAGGTTCTTGAGCTGCTCGAGGAGTTAGAAGCGCCCTCTAATGGCAGCACTTGGAACGGACCTCTTCCTCGTTCATTGGTGGGCCAATATGATCAACTTTAGGACGAAACCAAGTGTTGATTCTCGCATCCTTCCTCAAGCCTGCCTCGTTCGAGTCATTCAAGCATCGATTGAGTAATTCATAATCTTCTTCGCATTGTGCAACAAGGGTCTTGAAACAAAGGCGAGTGTTAGAAACTACCACGAACAAATACATCGATGACTACTCACCTTTAGTTGATTGACATTGAAACAAGCCTCCACAGAATTCGCGAACCTCTTGTCAGGTACGTTACAACAGATCATGGGTGGTTCAAACACCTCCATCTTGAATTTATTCTGATTGTTGCGAAGCCATGCTACCGCGTCGGCGTGATCCCGATCCCATGTACGAAGGTTTTCGAGCTTCCGATGACGCTCGTCTTCCAGCCTTTTTAACCTAACGAATAATGAGAGGATGGAACTGGACTGCATGCAAATTTCTCACTGGCCCATAGCTTCATCGATTTTGACTTTCTGGGCGGCTGATGCATCGATATTAGCCTTCTGACGTTCTTGGAGTTGTTCCATGCGGATCTTCGTACGGTTGTGATCCGTATTCAATTGGCGCTAGTTTGTAGCCAGCGTAAGTGTCACACCGTAGCATCGTTAGCGATTACAACGTACGATCTCATTATTTATTGTTTGCAGATCTTCCACTTCAGGAGGATCATCGATCTCGTTCTGCATCTTCCTGATCTGGTTCTCGAGGTCCTTGATTTTTTTCACGCGGTCTTTCTCAGCACGCTTCGATCCATCAAGGGTGTTAGTGATTTCCTCGGCGTCGTTTTCCTGAAAAAATTTGAGGCCTGTCGCTCAGGGGAAAGTACAAGTAGAACGAACAAGCTTATCGCTTTCTTGCCATCTTGCCTTCATCTGCTGGAACTTTGCCTTGGATGCATTCTTCTTCTTCTCCCGAGTCTTCTCAAATTCCTTGTACTGGGTAGCCAATTGTCTATACGAATGTCATATAGTCGAGTCTCCATGAAGGGAACGCAAACTCACTCGCGTTTCGCGTGCACAGGAGCATTTTTGTCTCTGAGCTCTGCAACGCGAGCATGAAGCGCGCGTTGACGTTCTTTGGATTCTGCATAGAGTTCCTTCGCCTCATGGTACTCGTTGACAGGGATGAGGACTCTCAGTATAGAGATCTAAATAATGTTAAACCGAACGGAGGTCAAGCGCAAAGGAATAGAACATGCCTGTTTTTCGATTTTCAAGCGCTCTTGGTATCGTGCTACATCCCGCTCAAGTTGAGCATTTCGCTCCTCCATTGCTCTGAGAGATTCTTGTTCCTCTTTTACTCTCTGCGATGGTTGTGTCAACAGACTTGACATATCTTGGTATGATGGGTACACATCACCTCTTGTACAGCTTTGAGCTCCTTCCCAGAAGTAATGAGGGTGTCGTGCCACTTTGTTAAATTGGAGTCACCCGCAGCTCGCTGAGTCTCCCTGAGTAATTGTTGGGGAGTCATCTGTGCAAACTCGGAGACTTTGTCTTGAGGGAGAAAAGAACTGGTGACCACGTTATATGCACTCAGCATGAGTCATGGCATCAAATCACAAATATCCATTACCAAAGGTTGCCGACTTGGACGTTTAGCCTCGCCATACGCTTCGATACTTCTTTACCAGTAGTCTGCTGGCCGTTGAGAGTGAATGTAGATGACCTTGTCTTTGCGCTGAGGTTGCGTCGAATGATGAGATTCCGCTCGCCATTGGCTCCTTTCAGCTCGATTTCAATATAACCTGTTTCCTTGTCATTCTTGACGAAAGAACTGATCTCGCTGGCACGACCCAAGATCTAATAGACGTCAATACCTGATCCTCAGCATATGTGGTAGACTGACACTAGGGGACCAATTCAGACCGAGGCAGATTGCACATGCAATACTACTCTTCCCAGTGCCGTTAGGCCCGAGGATCATGTTTAAATACGGACCTGGACGGAACTCCACCCAATCATAGGTGACGAAGTTCTGCAACTGAATACGGACGATGGACCCAGGAATGAAGCTATGAAAATGCCGTAAGAGTAATATATCTCAATGCTACCGCAAAGGTCTGACCTACCCATCTTTATCTCGGGGAAGCGTTTTAACGCGTTCTGGTTGCACCCGGTTTGGGCTCGCAGGAACGGAAGCGCCAACTGAGTTGACCCTAGCGCGCTTGCGCTTCATCGGCGTTCCTTGCTCTTCTTCGTCGCCATCTCCATCGAACTCTTCGCCTTCGGCATCTTGATCTAGCCCGTTTGCTTCTGCACCGTTGGGCTGGGAATGCATCTGTCCCTCGTCTTCCTCTTCGTCAGACTCGACGCGTCGTGCTTTCCCCTTTTTGGCGTTCTCCTGCTTGACCTTGACCCCTTTTCCGTGCCCATTTAACCCGACCTCCTGGACAGAATTATCATCATCTACGGTCGTTGCGCGCGTTCGACGTGTCATTGTTGTCGCGCCGTCGTGGAGCAAATTAACACGAGGCGGAGGTATAGGGTAAGGAAACGCGTCCGAGATTGGCGCTTGTAATGTTGCTTTAGGGCAGGTCATTTCGAGTCACGGTCCACGGTTGCCCGGTCACAAAGTCCACTGCTCACAAATCGGGCACCAGGCAAAGCTCCCTTCATCGATGAGCATCCGGAGAAAGAGTACAACACACGATCTTGCGACGCTTCGGTTACACCCTGATGGATCTCGCGTCCAACAATCCTCGGTCAACGCTAGGCATCGCACTGCAGGATCCACCGTCGTAGATTCCCGAGGAAATTGGATCGCCAAAGATGCTGGCGGTAAGACTTCAGTCAAGAAACGGAGGAACATCAACCACACCATACATACGGACGATGCGGAAGGCGAACTTATCGATCTCTCCGGTGACGAGGGGAGTGGAAAGGATGCACGCCGGCAGAGTAAGGGTAAGCAGCAAGCTCGCGATAGTCAAACTCCAGACGAGGACTCCCCCCGAGAACCGGAGTCGGGACGATTGAATACAAGGACTAGACGGCGTCTCTCCTTCATGCGCGATCTCAGTTTCCTAGACCCTCCTCCCGTCTCCGTGTCATCCCTCGAGCAAGACACTGACCCCTCAGACGCCGCTTCTGCACGACCGGTTGTCTCTTTCCCAGACCCAGCCCCTGTAAGTCCACCACCTTGGGGATGATAGTTCCTCCCTGACACCACTCAAGGACCTATTGAAATCCATCCACCATTTCGCGAGCTGCTACTACCGTGAGCGAGGACAGCTATTCGATAGTAGCAGGAATTATCGTGGGATGAAAAAGGAAAGACGCAAGCGATCGCAGGAAAATATCCATACTCTCGCCGCCAACACCCACACCCCCGAAGACCAGAATGTTGACTCTGGGACGGAACGCACAGAAACAGAAGACCAGACCACTGAGGAAGATGAAGATGGGAGCGGGATTATGGATACCGAAGACAGCGGGAAAGAAGGACCCAGGACTAAAGGCGAGACTTACAGGAAGGATATGTACAAAGCTTTCGATGGCTCTGCCCTCATGGCTATAGGTTCGTCTACAAACTTCGATTCCGAAGTTGACTCGACATATTGCAGGCATTGTATTGCAGGAATACGTGGCACACACACTCTCGTCGAGACCTCGCACTTCAGAGGAACCTCGGAGCCTGAAACGGAGAAGAACTGGACCATAACAGCCAATCTTTTGTTGGGATACGTCACGCAAGGATAATAGAATGGAATGTATGATGGAGAGCGTGAAAGATGCACATAATCACTATTTCGACGACGATGAGGGTGCTGACACCTTGCTTTTGGGGCCATGCTTCAAGATGTATTCGTCCGTCAAGGTACCATCCTCCCACCGCTTCAAGATATTATTCCGGTAAATGCCCGGATTTGGCCCACCGAATACCTTGAGTCGCGCCATGCGGCGGTCTCGTAGTTTGTTCTTGGGTAGCATGCCCGAGACAGCATGATAAATGATCTAGAGGATAGAGCACACCTGATTACGGAAACCTGAACAGCAGGGGTAAAGGGAGCGTACCTCATTTGGCTTCTTCTCCATCATGGTCTTGTAAGGCGTTTCTTTCAGACCACCCGGGTACATGGAATGTTTTCTGTATACGAGCTGCTCATCTTTCCTCCCCGAAACCCTGATATTCCGCGCGTTGGTCACCACGACATAGTCACCGCAATCCACTACATAACAATCAAACCAGACTCAATTCAGAGGTATAGTACGACACCACTTACCACCTTTGTCATATATAGGCTTGTGCTTGCCCATGAGCACAAGCGCGATCCTCTCGGCAAGTTTTCCTAGCACCCTGTTCGATGCATCGACGTGGTGCCAAACCCTAGCGTATGCGAGCGCTGTCTGTCATTTTTCTAAGTGAATCCAACTCCTAGTAGATGAGACGGAAAATGCCCATACATTACCAACGGTTTGCGACATCCTCAAAAGTCTTTCGACGCCGATGACAGACTACGAAACTCGCACATTATATGCTTATGTCAGCATCCGAGTCGGGCAACCACAGCAAGTCCGGAAGCAATCCAAGGACAGTCCGGTCCATCCGGACAAATATACTTTCAAATGATTCTACATTACAAGGATACATGGCGATCTGTGGTTCAACAGTACGGGAGACGAATAAGAGGCACAATAACAACCAGCAGTGATGTTTTCACTCGATCGTCAGCAATGGCACGGCGCGACAAAAAAGATATTCGCTCGCCTTTTCTCCGATAGCATAGGCTGTGTCGAACAAATGCGCAGCGATGTGAAGTGGTACAACAGACATATCCACCACACGAAAGTTTTGCGTTCCGCTGTCGCGTTTGTTTAGTCAACACACTAAACAAGATACACTATTCTCATCAGACAAGGTGAAAAGTGCTTATCACATATCACTGCACACTGATGGGATGCCCGAAAGAACCAAGGTAGTTGCGTACAAAGTTTTCAAAGTCCACATAGGTTTGGACCTCTGGTCCAGGCGTACTTGGTGCAATGACAAGCGGTGCAGTCTCGGAGAGCTGCGTACAAACTGTGTAGCTTTCGTCAAGATTTTGGTATCTTTGATTTATGTGGTCAAAACTTATCACAAGTGTCGGAACGGGAAAGAGTATTCACCGTATGAGTCATTCAGATAGTCTGGGTTGATACTGGGAGGGGCAAGTGGATCAGACGATGAAATGTACTATGAAAGCAAGGTTATGCTCGAAGGTATGTTTGGGATCGGAGAGAACGTACTACTGAACCACGTGCGACGGAATGCTGGTGCGGAAGCACTGGAGAGTTGGCACTGGTGGGACGGGAAAAACGGTATGTTCACGTACAGGTACTTGAAGGATACCACCAGACTGATGTAGCATGTGTTATTCTCTGGCGTGGAAGCATAGGATCGTTTGGCAGACGATCTAGCCACTTGTTCCACCAAGCCCTATGAGGTACAGTCACCAAACAAACACAACTTCGTGGTGTCATTATGATAAGCCATGAAATTCTAGGGGGACGGACGTGTTCCCATGTTTGAAGACATGACCCTACTTATCAGCGCTCTTATCTGGAATTCAATCAATCGAGTACGTACACAGAATCATCCTTTGCTGACACCTTAGGCGAAGCGGCTCCCACGCCGGAGCCACCCCTTTGAGGGAGCAAAGTGGCAAGCCGTCAACACAACGGCCCGGCTTTTCTCCATACGGTACAGCCAAACAAACACAACCTAAGTGCGAGATCACGGACTCGGATCGGGTGTTGTGGCGACAACTGCTAGCACGTTGACTCGGTGTTGGTTGCATTGCAGAACAATTCGTTGTTGCCACAAGCTGACGATTGCATAATCCAGAATCCGACGTAATCCGACGTTGCAGGGGTCGTTGGAAGTCCGTAAGGACCGGTGCTTACCAGGGACCGCCAAGTCACCACCCAACTTGACACGGAGCTAATGAAGCGGACAATCCACACTGGTGGGCACTGGAGTAGTTTCAGCCGTAAGCAGAGGGCAGCGAGGAGGGCGGAACCTTGCCAGGGTCGGAAGGGTTTAGGCGTAAACACCAGTTCCAGATCCCCGTCTATATCCAGGACACGATAGTATACCCAAATGCGCACAGGGTTAAAATTGATCGGATATTTCATCAGCTGTGGGATTACTTTTTAGAAGGTCAAAGAGGCACCAACAGCTACAGGCGTGTCAACGCAGGCAATTCACCCGTAGCGTGGTTTGACGTGTTCGATGGAACCAATCAGTTCAATTCATCCGGATCAACATCATGCACCTCATGGGAATATCTATGAAGGTCAAAGCAGAAGGAGAGCTGCTTCTGGTGGTGTTCTAAAGGTTTGGCTCGGAGAACTCACAAACCTGGCGGCGATGAACTTGCAAGTGACCTTGATCAATACGTTCGACGCCAGATGCAAGATTAGTTATGGGCAGTCGGTCTTTTCTTTTACCCACACGCTAGTTACACCCTAAGGTGTGCGCTGTCCTTCCCGACCCCACCTTTATCCAGTACTGCCCTGCATAGGGTTCGTTTACTCCACAAAGGACAGTAAAAGGAGAGAAAAAAATACGTTCAATTCTCAGCCCGGCTAGATTTCGTCTTGACTTCTAAATTTGCAGCCCATGGCATAGTCCGAAATTATTTAGATGCCACATGGCAGGCGTGAGTGGCTGCAGATACGTACACACCAGCCATGCATTAAGGCTTGCGTTGATGGCACGAGGTTCAGGGCAATGATGCTGTCGGGATCAATGAGATGAGAAGGCACAGGTCAGACTATTGCCTCTGACATAAACGCCGTGCGAAGGAGTAGACGGCCGCGTTCATTGGTCAATTAATAATCCTGATTTTGATTGTTCGTGACACGGATCATACCTCAAGGATGGGTATCGTATATAAGAGGACTATGATTGAAAGGTTCAGGCCCCAAGAATTCAAGAATCTCACATGTACTACGAGCTTGTTCCCAACGCACCGCTCAACACAAATTTCGTTCCCGAGGCAGAGAATATTCCTGCCTTTCCAACCGTCCACATCGCTGGAAACCAGGAAAATCCACCACAAACCTACGCAGTGATCCCCACTGAGGGGTCTAACGTTGTCTGGTCAGTCCCTCCACACGTTGGGGGACTAATCCCAACCGGTAGGGGTTAGCGTTCATCAACGCTGTCTTATTGACTCCCTCATCAGGCAGCGTGCATGAATCCTTCCATGGAATCAATGCCCCGGAGGGTTTTCCTGCTGTGCCAGCACCCACATGTGGACTTGCTGGTGGCCTGCATTGCACTCTGCCGCTCGGTGGTTCAGACAAGTCCATCGGGGACCACCTCCGTGTGCATGGCCATACTCATCTGCAGCGACAGGCTGTGCAATGCCCGTGGGTGGGGTGTTCGGATACCTTGCAGTGGATGAATATTCCAAGGCATATTCGGTCTATCCATCTCGGTGTCCGATTCAGGTGTCTTAATTGCGGCAAAGCATACACGCGACCCAGAGGTTTAGCAATGCATACCGCATCACTGGAATGTTACGGTCAGTATCTGTTCTGCACTGAGAAAACATACTCATCAAATATTATCTAGGTGCTGCACACGGGTGGCAGTAGAAGATGGACTCTGATGGAGGGGAACCAATAACGCCCACAGTAGTGCTCGGATTAGACTCTTTGGCCAAAGTTACCGTAGTTTGTCAAACACTTTGACGGTGAATGCAGCATTGCTTATGCAGTGGATGAACGTTGAGGAACTGTCACACCAAGAACACACAAAAAAGGTTTTCTGGACGAGAGACCTTGGCTGCATGGCTGATGCATTCGCCATATAATTCGATAATGAGAAAGGATTTGGTAAATTGGAAGATGCCAAAGGGCACGATGGAGGACCATCATTTCAGCGATCCTCTCCAACGCAGTCCCAGAGATAAGTGGTTTAAGGGTGTGAGGAAGTATGCGAGACGGGTCCAGAGTCCGCTAAGGAGACATCTCCAGAGCGCGAGGGACCCGGTGATGACCAACGGGATAGGGCTGGGGCGAGGAAGTACTTGAGTTCGTCGAATTGAGTGATGTTGTCCTGCCCCTTGGTGGTGAGCGATCTAGGTCCTTGGTAGTAAGGCCCATAGCGAAGGACGAAGAGGGCAGGATGAGGGCAGTAACTCCTGAACCGGGTTGCGAGGAGCAATGCGCCGGGTACGGCTTTACTTTCGTTGATGCTAGTATTCATAAACGTTCGTTATTCTAGCATTCCACACACTCTTGGCTCCACAGAGGGTCAAGCAAATATGAGAAATAAGGGAAGAGAACACGACCTTCGTTTGATGATGGCCATGCTGCCTTGTGAGGTATCAGCGCTCACTGGCCATCAGCAAAGATAACTTGTAACGTTTCCAGAGAGGAAAGACCCTGAACTAACCCAAAACAAGAACGCCCGAGAGCCATCCGAAAGCTTCTTCAGAATGCTGATGCTGGCATCAGCGTTCACTGGCATGGCGTTCGCGACCTGGCCGCAATGAAGCACTGACCCTGATCATAATACTCGACCTCGGTAGTAGCTCGGCCAATAGAATGACGCCTCCGACTAGGTAAGCGTCACCAAACAAACACAATCTAAGTAAATGAGACGGAAAATGCCGATACATGACAAATGGCTTGCGACATTCTCAACAGTCTTTTGACGCCGATGACAGAGCCCATGTGCCTGTTGACAACGCGCCCGTGTGAGTATTGCGTGTGCATCGGTCGTTACTTCCCTGCTGGGGATTCCACAGAGTTGCGAATACGAGTTCTAGACGAGGCGGGTACGAAGCTCAGCTTCGTGTCTCTGCGGCGCGCTCTCAAAGTTCAGGGTGTGACTTTTGAGGAGGGGATGTCTCTTTTCAGGCTACGGAGTGCGCTGTGGTCTCACGTCACTTGCTTGCATAAGGCCGGTAGGAAGCCGACTGTCGGACGATGGACGCTCGTCATCGGGCTTGTTCGCCCGAGGTTGTTTTGACCGAATGCAAAGTTGAGCTTGTGCGGCGTTTCGTCGAAGTCACGAGTTCACATAGTCTGCGCGAGTTCGTTTGTGCGAGTTGCAATGGTAGACATGAAGTCGCAGAGCGTTTGGACGTTCCCTTCGAGGAAACAGACTTTGATTTGCTCAAACACCCTGATCGACGGGTTCAAGTTGTGGATGGGAATGTGGTCGATATTTGTTGGTTGGATAGCTCGTGTGCTCCACCTGTACTTGCGCCTCCATGCGGGGAACTTTGTGACGTTCTGGTGGCGAATGCTGGGATAATCTTCCGAGATGGTGTTCCGCGCGCAGCCTTGACATTCTATGCTGTGTGTAATCGAGCCCCTGGCCGCATCTGGTGTTACACCATGACCTACCGGGAATTGCCGCATCGACAAAATCGCCGTAGGCTACGGGCTGTGCCACTGATCAGTGGCCTTTCCACCTTATTTGGATGTGTTTATTTTTGGCAGACGAACGTACTCTGGGCCACCGTTGCTGAAAGCAAGGTAATAGCCAAAGACGGCCGTTACATTATTACAGGATGACGTAAGAACCCTACTAATTGTAGCGGCGAGGCAACTCCCAGGACTATTGATATGCATGCCAGGCACGATTGGCCACATAGTACACGCATTAAGGTGTTGCGTCAGAACACAAGGTTGGCTTGTATTAATAATGCTCAATTAGAAGGCACAGGTCAGAGTCCAACCCATGTACGTACGAAGGAGTTGAAGATTCAAACGGTGTCTTCTTGCAAGGGTGGCAGATTGGCTTGCAACATGGATCATACCTCATGGAGCATGGGTATCATAGTCATATATATACTAAGATTTGGGCCCCAAGAACTCTAGCATCCCACATGTTTCCTAACACACCACTCAACACAAATTTCGTTCCCGAGGCAGAAAATATTCCTGCCTTTCCAACCGTCTCCATCGCTGGGAGCCAGGAAAATCCACCACAGACCTACCCAGTGATCCCCACCGAGGGGTCTGATATTGTCTGGCCTGTTCCTCCACACGTCTTCGCAACCGGTAGGGGTTAGCATTCATCAACGCTGTCTTGTTGACTCCCCCATCAGGCAGCACGCATGAATCATTCTATGCAAACAACGCCCCGGAGGGGATTCTTCCCCACGGAGTGGCGATGGTCGGCTTGCCTGCAGTGCCAGCACCCACATTATAGAGATCCTTGGTAGCGAGACCCATAGCGAAGGAATGAAGAGGGCAAGATGGAAGCAGTACTCCTGAACCGGCTTGTGAGGAGTAATGCGTCGGGGAGTTGTCGGTACAACTTTGCTTGTGTCGATGCTAGTATCCATAAATGTTTGTTATTCTCGCACTCCACACA
>JBBPRB010000996.1:0-11293 GCA_038092815.1 Hortiboletus rubellus | reverse complement strand
TCCGAACATCACGGGGCCGTAATAGAAGCGATATGGTCGAGCTGCGCCGCATCGGACCCAAAGCAAGAAGGTAGACAAGATCAGACGCAATTTCTCATGATCAGTATCCTTTTCCACGGGTAGGAAGACTAGTCGAAATCAAGAAAGAGCCCGAGATCGTGCTGATGCCGATCTGCGAAATCCCTGACTCCTGACAAAACGGAATAGACTCATCCCGTCACTGGTCTGGGCCACTTACTGATGTGGCTGAGTTTTTGACCTGTCTGCCGTGTGATCTGAAGTGTTGGTACTTCGACTCATCACGGCACCGGAGAGCCAGGTTTAGCCGGGCTTTGTAGGTGCCCCCATAAAGCCTTCGGCGGTCTCCTGAGCCGGAGCCGGGTCTTGAAGCTTGAAGCCCCAGCCTGAGATCCCTAATTAGACTTTTCTGAAACGTGGGCCGTGGCCGATACCTTGTAGGATTCTGGATGATGTACGCTGGGCAACGTCCCCATGCATGTTTTAAATCCGTTGCGCATTGCCCCCGTGCGCCGAGCCAACAAGGACTCGGACGACGCAAGACCTTTATCTCCCTGTTCTGAACCAATTTGCTCGTGCGGTTTGGGGTAATTCAGCAGCCGTCCTCAGCAAGCAGCATCCTGGAGGTTTCCAGTTCATCGACCTCGGCCCCTATTTCGCTGCCTTCTTTTTTGCAGGGGTGGCGCTCGATCATGACAAGTTACCCGTGAGGGACGAGTATCACCGCATCGCATTGCAAGCGTTGGAGAAAGATACAAATAAAAGAGGTGCTTACGTTGTTGGACAGCCTGGCATCGGCGAGTCTTGGACGATATTCGGAGCACCCTGAACCTGGACTTTGAGGGCTTCTCATACTGCCGTATCTTCTCGTTATGCGCCTCGGCCAGAAACAGGCGGCTGCGCTGCAGTGCCTCGATGGCTGAAACTTCTGCGCGCTCTTCCAAGACACCGTTAAATTCCACCGACTCGACAACTCAGAACCGCTGTATCAATGCCCCTTCGTGTGGGCTCTGTGTGACTCCAACCAATACGTCATGATCCCCGTCAGTGTTTTCCAAGGTAAACGGGATCGTGTCCGTGTCATCCAGACCATTGCGCCCAAGTCCTCACGTTGGAAGGAATGGAGCAAACAAGTGGGCGCTCAGCCCTACATTATGGACGTTTGTTCCGAGGAGGTTGCGCGCCTTGCGTAAGTGATACATCGAGGCGAGATCTGACGGGATGATAAAGATTTGGAACTGGATGTCCCGTGCACGATCACTCTTTCGAAGAATTGGGGAAATGTTCCTTGCTTGTTGGTGGAATACATTGATATAGAGGACTCGAGACTCCTTACCATCAAGAGGCCGGTCACGCTGTCCAGAATTGTGAAATCATGATAAACGGAGGAATGTTCATGAACTTCCCAGGTGAACCCTCGTTGCCGTTCTATTTCCTTCGGTCGATGAAGACTCCCACGGGGACCAATCGCATGTTTGCTGATATTTACATGCCGACAGAGACCTTTTGTTGCTTCTTGGCAGAGGAACTCCAGCAAGCAGGCGATCTCGTCAAGCTGCAGTCCTATAATGTATCAAGTCATATCCAAATACTCGTTCGGCCGCTACTTTTCATCTTTAAATCTTGGTTCCACAGCCTTGTCATTGCGAAAAAGAAGATAGATTGCCAATGGGTTGTGCAGGGTTCAGTTGACGACGTAGAGCTTCCTACCTTGTCCATGCCAGCAGATGCAAATCTCATTCCCGCTACCAAAAACGCACCGGAGCCCCATATTACTGGATTCTCTCCAAGACCGATTTCCCAGGTATCGACAGTGTCCTGATACTCGACGATGGGATTTTCGCCTTTCAGGTGACTCTGAGCGCAGGGCATACATCACCGATTGAAGGTTTGAGGTGCCTACGAAGGGCGTTGCCGAACGATTTGAAGGATCTTCCCTTACGAGTGATGTTCGTGGGAGCAGAAAAGTACCCAATCAAAGACGTCGCAGAGTATTGGAGCAGTAAGGTGTCCTTCCCGACAAAAAAGGGATTCCGTATCCGTTGGGTGGTCAGCGGAGGATCCAGCACAGGAAGGTGTCACTTGCAGGGCATGTAAGTTTGTTCATACATCGAGTGTTTCCCGACTCGATTGTTAGGTCCCGGCGCCGAAGGAGTCCGAAGAGTTGTCGATGGAGGTTGAGGATGAGGGAATGGCGCCAACGCCAATCGACGAATGATACTCATCGCACATATGTTGCCTCGCTGAGAGAAGGAGAATCATGTATGTATCAACAGTGCCCAATTCACCGTGAGTCAGTAGGAGATCAAGCGGGGATCACGAACGGAAGATGCGCTGCGACGATGTCTCGTTCTTCCTTCGAATGCTGATCATTTATACGTACGCTGTTCAGATCTCAGATTCGAACACAAAGCATATATCCATAGACAAAAAAACGATCGAGCAAAGTAAGAGCTTTCAAAGCTCGAGGCAGAGGGGCCTCTCTTGTTCTGGGTCCAGGATCTGGAAATGTATGGTGTCGGTCAATCCGCTCTGGAGTTACAAAGTCTACGACATTTGCAACAGAAATGAAACGGGAAACAGTAAAGGTTACACAGAAAGATCCCAGGAACGGCAATGAAGTTGGTATCACGTGTGAGTATGCATGCAGGTGGAGATCGAGAAAATGAATACATGACTTTAAGTAAGGAGAGGGAATGTCCATAGTGCAAAACAATGCGATTCACGCACGTTCTTCCGGAGTGCCTATCTTCATAAACTTGGCAAGAACTTCTTCGGGTCCTCGCTTAAAGGTTTCAACACCACGAGCTGGATCCCATACGCGGGATCCTTTGCGAGTATGGGAGAGGGGCGAACCGCCAGCCGGGGAGGGCGGAGCGATGGACGAGTTAACAACACGAGAAGATGCAGAGGAAGGGCTTGGGTCGCCAGCTTCATCTGATGCCAGCGTGGTAAGTGAGTAGTGGATAGGTGGAGACAACGGAGGGAAAGTTAGAACATGTCTTGCCGCAACAGCGGAGGGACTGGTAGTTTCAGTAGATGTCAACCAGTTACGCCCCAAGCGCTTGTTCATCGAAATCAACTTTTCTGCCACCTCAGCTACGGGCACGAACGTCGTAACTTGGATGCCTTTCTCACGCATGTCTGTAGGGTCCGTTTGCACGCCGATAGAACGGTACTTCAGAGTGCGTTTCGCCATCTCGATGCTAGAGCTTCGCGTTCGCGATCTCATGACTGTTTCTTCCTCGGAGTCCACCTCATCCTCAACATCTCCATCTTGACTGCCGGTTTCTATCCTGTCAAGTTCATCCTCAAGACCGAGAGGACTTGAAGAGAACATGGGCCGCAAAACCCCGCCGACATATCTCTGAGGGAGAGGATCGTCCGGCTGATGATGTGACTGAAAGAATGGCGGAAAGCCGACCAAGGGTGATGGCATCGGGGAACGGAACGCAGCCTTCCTGTCGGGAGTAGTAAACGCAGGATGATGGGGCAGAGCGGTCAGTGATGACCGTTCGTCAGGAAACACGCGTCCCGGGGTCTGACGAGGTCGTTCTTCCCAGGGGAAAACGCGCTTCACCTTCGTAGGGTCCGGCGTTGGAGATCCATTCTCCTCCCTGGTGATGTTGCGATGTTTGCCTTGGCGGTGCAGCAATTCTGGAGTGGTATGCACAAAAAACGGACTGAAGACTGCATTGGAAGGCAGCCGCGGCTTCGACGGACTAGTCTCCATCGTAGTCAACGATGTGTCAGAAGACGAAGGCGACCAATTTCGGCCGATCCCTCCCACTTTGGGAAAGTATGTGTCCGTCGGAGCAGGCGTGACAACATTGGGAGGTGTCTTGACAGCAGAGTCCCACATCAGAGGCGTCAGAGGCATCTCTGTGTCTGTATCTCCTGATTCTCGCTGCTGTGATTGAATCGAAACAGTCTGGGCTCCTGCCTCTCGGGTGTTACGCAGAGGTTTATACGGAGCGGGGACGTAGCGGAGAGGGGTAGCAGGAAGAGATATCAGTCGTGTATGGGGAGCAGGTGGTATTTCATGGATTCCTGGAGTAGGCAACGTTGTCCATCTGACGGGAGAGCCCGATGGTAGTGACGGGACTCGCCAAAGAGGCGTAGATGGCTCCGGCGTGGTTGTGGAGGGCCCTGCAGGGACTGTGGTGGAGGCAGGTGATTCTGTGCTGTCTTCTGCCGCGTGCGTCTGCTTCCTTTCCGCACGCGTTCGAGGGCGGATCAGATCAAAGCGCCCCTCAAGTGGCATGGTCCGATACTCCCCCTCACCGTCGGCCCGAGGCGCCGAAATTTCCGACGTCCCCGTACCTTCAAGTGCCACGCGACGTAACTCTTCAAGTCCCAGGGCTCCACCCGCAACTATGGCATGACGAGAGTCTGCTTCATTCCATACAGAGGTATATCTGCTAGGTTGAAAGACAGGTTCTGCAGCCTGCGACCGACAATGTCGATCGTATATACTGTACCAACGGTCAACAAGAGAACCGTAGTCGTAGGCATGCTGATGAGTAGCAGGAGTGTCGGTAGAAGACTCCACGACCATGTCGGTGGATTGTGCAGAAGAGCCTGGTGCACGGTAAGGAATGGAGTGCCAAGGTTTATGAGGGCCTATGAAGTGGACGACCGATATTTGAGATCCAAAGCGCTGATATGCCGGGGCGTAGCTAAAGCGGTTTAGTCAGACGACCATTAAAACAGTGAGGCTGAATATAACTGACGTATAAATGGCTGTTGGTGTGGTGTTGTACGTGAAGCTGAGTCTGTTCCAATTGTTGCCTCTCCACTCGTTCAGAAGACCCTGATCTGCGCCATCCCAAGTGCCTTTAGTGTTGAGGAGTTCTCGAAGTTCTTCGAACTTGTTCTCGCCGGGTGACAGCACCATCACACCAGAGTTGAATATATCTGGCCATCCGACATCCGGGACAGCAGAGAACTCGTGATCGAGATGGAAGAGGTGGGATAGAGGGCGGAGAGGAAGTACGTCGGCGTCTAGAAATATTACCTTGGAGTATCGTGTGAGACGGAAGACATGCAGCTTTGTTAGGGCCGTATCCAAGTCTGGACGGCCTAAAGCACCAGGAGAGCAACGTCAGATCGAAAAGGATGTGACCAGAACGTCAAGAGAGTGATAAGACAGCAGGAAACAACGTTGCATGGACCCGTAGTCCAGACGCGGGGAAGAAGCAAGCAGACACACGTGGGGGATTGAATTGATGATCCGTGTGGGGACTTGTGGTGCACAAAACGCGAGGAAGAACGCACCAAGTAAATTCAGGGATTCGGTATCGGGTGGAACGATTATTTCCACGCCGATGACCACGTTGAACGCCTTCCTGAGGAGCCTGATGGCGGTGACCTCGACTGTTTCAGGTGCGACCAGACAGACGGTCTCATATTCAACCGTCTGATCTGATGGGAGGGGCTGATGGACATCGTTGAGTGCGGCAGCGATGGCGAGTGCGCCCGGGAGATAGGCGTCGGAGGTGAGGAGCGTGACGAAAGCATAGGGACCGGACATGGTCTATAAGTTAGAGGAGACGATGGTGGTGCCGGCCCAAACCATCCGTCTCTCGGCAAAGCGCGGGTCAGCTCCACAAAGCCATCTGCCCGAAATGCTAGACATGTCGCTCAGCTTTAACCGTACGCACCCGCTCCACAACCCCGGAAAGAATGCGATCTACTGAACCCACAACTAGAGGCAGTCAGCGGGGTGGCCGAGTTCAGTAAGCAAACGAAAAGAAAAGCTTCTCCTTGTTGGTTCCTTATCATCCTCAGTTGAAGTCGCCATCCACACTATCCTTTACGTTCGCCAGATATATCCCCCAGATCTGTTTGTGAGAAGAAAGAAATATGATACGCCCGTGTTCCAGTCGCGTCACCCCGCTCTTAATCAATACATCTCCGGCGCGGTCAAGGCCATCGCCGATGAGCTCCTTTCAGTGAGTAGCCAACTTAACTCCCGTCAATAACAAAGCAGCTCTGGACCCGCCCACACAGGGAAACGTCCAGAAAGTAGTAGTCGTGATAAAGGACAAGGACCAAGTTGCCCTTGAACGGTTTATTTTTACTGTGCAAAACATGATAGAGGTCGAGGCTTACAACAGGGACGTCAGGTAAGGTAGACCAGTATCCCATGGGTTAAGTTGACCTTTGCTCCATGCAAGTGTCCAAGAAGCAATGACATCTGCGGCCCTCAGTCGCTATTTCCGCGCATTTTTAGTCAAGCTAAGTATGATCGAGTCTCAGCTAGGCATGCTTGAACCCCAAGGTAGTTGCATCGCACTATCAATTCGGGTAATTCATCCCAATTATGTTACAGACGATGCCTCGTTTGCAATCCTATTGGAGCTTTGTGATGATAAGGAGGCACCGATCGGGCCTGAAGATGAGACGAATCGGGATCCACCGCCGTGGGTGCCCGCCGACAGGCAGTATACTACCTCGGGGGTAACAGATGATGCCCAGCTTCACCTTCTACGAGCTGTTGAAACGGGCATAGTTAACGTGAGTCTAATGATACTCATCCGTCGTATTTCCATCGTTGACGGATGTCTCAGCTCTCTCTCGCTGTACAGGAATCGGAGGAGAAACTTAAAAGGCTGAAGAAACCGCACAAGAAGAGTGATTCCGATCAAAACGGGAAAGAAAGCGACGAACCTGTGTAAATCAGAAAGAGCTCTGCCCATATGTTGGAATTGGTTCCCTCTTCGTCAACTGGACCTTACCCTCAAGGACTAACTCAAATGCGGATGTCCAATGGAGTCGATGTAAAAGTATACCAGCGACATGTGCAGCAGTAAAAAAAACATGATAGATCAATACTAAACGTCCACTCGTATGCGTTGAATAATAGGTATAATTCGTTCCCACTCTTCCATGGCCTATAAATGTCAGAAGTCAGTCCAGTGTAAAGACAATATGAGATGTCTTACGGATTGATAAAATTCAATCTCCCCGTCAGCAAGGTTGTTCAGCATCTCTTTCATCTCTGCTTCCTTTGAATACTGGAAAATAGTTTGCTCCCTCAGCGTCTCATCGCTGAAAGCATCAGAAGTTTCATGCGCAGCAGCAACTGCATCTTGCAGCTAGATTGCATAGCATGTATTAACCTCAAAATGGGAGGAAGGGGCAACATACCTCTTTGATCTTGAGGTCTAATTTTCGCATCTTCTCCACCCGACTTCGGTCATCGTCTGCACCGCGAATTGCGTCTACTTTATCCCTAAGGTAACCGCTCAGTCCCAACCCCGTACTTCCCGCATGGCCGGATATTACTGCCGACAGGCGGTCGCGCTCAAGTGTAACACCAGACAAGTAGTCAGAAAGTTCCTCAAAATCGAGCTGCTTCTGGTCACGAAGCTTCAAAACAGCTCGATTGGCATGGGAGTAAGTAAGGAGCGAGTGAAGATGTACGAGAAATGGGTCGGTGGTCGTCTGTGTCTGGCAGCAAAGGGGTGTCACAGCTGGGCTGAAGAGAGATGAGAGGACTCGTACCTTGTGACGAAGGAGTGCGGAAAACTCGAGCAGGGTGTTCGAAAAGTGGTTGAGCGGATCTGTGATTCCTGATTCCAGAAATCCGAGGCCCTGAACGGCGACAGCAAGATCGTGATAGTCAGCCGTAAGGTCTTCACCGGATTCCGGTTTGCGTCTCGTTTAGCCTCAGATCTCCCTGTGAAGAAGGTAAACCCCTCCGACTTACCATTCGTCCGCCCACGGATACGATTCCAGAGGCGTTCGCTGAGGACAAGACCGTCCTCAAATTTGTCAACCGACTCGCGCATGTGTAGGAAGCGCTCGTCGGGCTTGCGGACTCGGGCAAAAGCGTTCAAGAGGGTGTCCGAGATGTTGTCAATGATTCCCGGCATGGGTTCAGGACCAGGAGGGTGTGCAAGGTGCTGATGCATGAAGACGTGCTGTTACAGAATCATGGCGAGCACGGTTAGAAAATAATGGAACACCATACCCATTCTGTAGACTCGAAGAAGGCGCGGACAAGTGTACTGCGTTGCAGAGTCGGATGCCGTGCTATCCGCTGCAAAAATCGATGAAGGCTTCTTCGGGTCAGTTCAGGAGACTTGACAACTCCCGAGGGACCTACTCTAATCGACGACGCTCCATGAATTCGGGGCTGAATCTATCTCCAGTGATATACTCTGGGTGTAATTGAATATCATGCTGTGTGTTGTATGGTAAAACATACCAAGCCTGTGCTTGTCCGGAAGTGCTGGTACCACACATGCCGGGAAATCCTTTACTAGGTGCTCCCGCAAGAAGACAAAATCTGTGAAGCGTCGACGGGATGATGGATTGGGGGAAGAGAATATGGAAAGATTCGTCTTTGGCCCGGATGAGCATGGGAAGCACATGGATGGGAACGTCACGGACCTTTGCGGTGACTAGGTAGGATACGTATGCGTCCTTTGTCTCTGCGAGCTCCTTCACGGGATCCTTGACCATCGTAAGGAGGAATCCTTCCCACTTTGGGTCGTGAGGTCCGCGGGGCTCCTCGACGCCAGCCGTGCTCTGCTTGAACCCGGGACCCGTGGAATGCACACGGGGATCGACATCATAGGGCACTGAGGCGGATTCCCAGGTTACGCTGTCGAATACATCCTCCTCGTCGCCGTGCATAGTTTGGGTGTCGGGTTCGAATGCGCTGCTGGCTCAGTGGCGATAAAATAGCACAGACCCTGCTGACGTTGGGTAGGGGACAGTAAAGGTCGTTGCTCACCGTATAAGCGGGTTGTCGTGATCACGTGACAGCCCGCATAAGGCTGCGGACGTGGGCGTAGCACGACAAAACGCTTTCTGGATGCGCCAATATCTTCGTCCGCTGTTGCCATTGCTCAGTGCAGTCACCCTCGCCGTCGCCTATGAAGTCCCCTTCTCAGACTCGGACTACTCCAGGCAGGTGTGCTCGGGCATGTGGGGTGGCTCCGAGACCTACATCAACGGTGCGCACCAGCAGTATATCTATATCCCTATGACAGTCACAAACATTTAGTTCCGTACCAGTCACATTCGATGCCGGTTCGTCTCATGGCCAAGTAGCCATGGTCATATACGAGTGGAAAGACGTCAAATACCTAGGCGCAGTCACGTCAGAGACCGACGATTCTCTACCCGTGAGTGACGCCGGCATTACTGTGTCGCAGCCCACTCACGGCTACCTCATATCAGCAGAAGACCTATGTTTGCACAACAGACGCCGTGAAATCTGGCCTTTGTTCCTACGAGAATATTGGAAAATTCATCTTTGGCACCGACGACCCGAACGATCACACTCTTGTAACACAGACCAGCTTCTGGACCGCGAGTGTTGTACTCAACCAAACAGGTATCGCGGAAATCATTCCTCCTTCCCTTTGGGAAGATTCTCAAGGAGATCCGACCCCTCCCCCGGAAGATAACACGTCACCCTGGCTCCCAAGGGGTGTTGCACCAGTCGTGGTTCATGCTTCTCCGCGTGATAATGATCCCCTAAACCCAAGTCCGTCGGGGATACTCGCTTACACATCATCTATACAGTACCAGGTTCGCCAGACAGGATATTATTGCGTAGGCAAGTTAGTCTTTTTAAATACGACGACAGTTGTGTCACATCCTTTCCCTACAGCTATTGTACCTGTCACAGTGATGACTCCAACCGTCGCCCGCCAAGCTCCAACTGATGTCCCTTTCCATCCAACATATAACGGTGTCGTTCTTTTTAGAAATACCTTTGACGGTAAACTTCCTGCGTCTGATTACCCAAAAGTCGACGTAAGTTCCCCTTCTTACCCTCACAAGCATACCTGCAGACACCCCGTAGTTCTATCTCTTCATGTTTTTTGCATATGCACTCTTTGGTTCGGCCTGGGCATATATTTGCTACAAGCACCTTACGGAACTCCTGCCTATCCAGGTGCGTAGTCTCTTGAATAGAGGATTTTCGATCAACTTATCACATGCTTGCAGCATTATCTATCAGGTCTGATCGGTTTTCTTGTCATAGAGATGGTAGCAAACTGGGGTGGGTTACGACATCTACTTTGGGGGGGATGTTTGCCTAAGAACTGGCAGTATACTATAGGTATCTCAACGCGCACGACAAGAACATGGCATCGACTGTGTTCCTTTTTGTTGGTCAGTGTACCCGCTCACTAGGATCGGCTCGTGCTGAACTCTGTTTACAGTTGCTATACTCGATGCCGGCAGGAATGCATTGTCGTTTTTTATGCTACTAGTCGTGTCGCTTGGTCTTAGCGTTGTCCGAGAATCTCTGGGCAAGACGATGTTGAAATGCCAACTCTTGGCTGGAGCACATTTCATCTTTGGAGGTGCGTCATTTGGAGCGCCTGGATTCTCATACTTACGGCTGTTGTAGTATTATACGCTGTTGGCATCGTCGAACTTGAGCTGGAGTCCACCTCGGCGTTGGTCCTCCTGTTGTTCATCATACCTTTGGCGTTTACACTGAGTGGCTTCCTCATGTGGATCCTATATTCTCTCAACGGTAAGACGCACCCTCGTGTGGCATACTAGAATCATTGACCCTCATTACTAGGTACAATGACGCAACTGATCATTCGCAAACAACGGTACAAGTTGACTATGTTCAAGCGATTGTACTACATTCTACTTGCGACGGTTCTCGTGATTGCCGCCTTTTTTGTAGTCTCGTCTATGGCGTTTTCCGACCGGTTAGCAGAAGGTCAGTTCGTTGAATGATAGGTAAATCTGCCTTGGACACCGACCACTTGATAGATTATGCTGCTAAATCTTGGCGCGTACGGTGGTGGCTCCTTGACGGGTACCTTGCGATACTCTACTTCATTTCGTTCTGGTCGATCGCTTACCTTTGGCGCCCGACCGAGAACAACCGGAGATAAGTATTTTCCCCTTTCGAACCACATTATGCTTACCCGCGTTCCGGTATCCACGCTCGCCATGTCAGATGAGATCGCCCAGGAAGATGAAGATGTTGAGGACTATGATCCGGAAGCCCTTCAACTTCGGACCCGGGCCCGGGAGGACGATGAAGTTACTCTTGTCAATAACCGTAGGGAACCTGAGGCGCTTGCTGAGGACCACGTCGTCTTTGAGATTGGCGATGAGGACGCTGGTACCGACGATGAAACCGAGGGTGCAGCTAAAAAGCGACGTGGGGAACGCAAGTCCGTTGAAGAGAATGAGACGACGGACGAGCGGGCCGGCCTCATGGGAGGAAGACAACACAAGGATAGAGATGATTAAACCCAGTCATTTCATGGCCTGTTTA
>JBBPRB010000995.1:0-11298 GCA_038092815.1 Hortiboletus rubellus | reverse complement strand
TTACTAATTCATTTTAGACTCATGATATCATTGTTCTAGACCAGTGACATCATACTTATTCTTATCTTTTGATGATGTTATATTATATCATAATGGTGTCATATCATACCATTACACCATACCTTGCACATCTTCTGCCATTGGCTGCCTATTGCTGTGCACTGCTGGATATTATATAGCCCTTCATCCTTTATGGATATTTTCACAATATGTACAAACAATTCTGTATTATATTTAAACCTGACTTCTTCAAAGTCGACAATCTAAGTTCTTTACTTCATATCACAATAGTGAATAACTTCTAGCAACTAGTTTGCAAAGTGCACTATAACAAGTGAATACTCTTCCTCACTGGATTGCTATTGCCTCTGCACCCAAAGAGACCTAGCAATCACTTTAGGTTATGAGCCCTGCCTAGGCACAACCATCATCATTTGATGTTGTTATCCCACTTCACAATGTATGATGCACTTGCTTTTGGTTTGTTCTACATCATTCTTACAATGATAAGCATGTTGTTTGGATTTATGGGTCAGATTCAACAGATCTGGGGCAACTCTGACCTATTACTTATGGCAGAGCTATATTTTTTTTTACCCATGTTAAGATGACATGGACAATGGCTAACCTGGCTTCAAACCTTTTAGTTCCTACTCAGGTTAGTCAAGTCTCTAGTAATTCTCCTACCCACCATTGTATGTGGAAGTGTCACATCGACTTCAATAAGGACAACTGTTCTATCTTGTACAGTAACCATTGCATTCATTCAAATTGCACAAATCATTGTAGACCAGCAGAGTTTCCTCCTCCACCTAGTATCATCTATTGTCCATCTTATCCTCCTCCTCACACTTCTCCTCCTCTGAATTCTCTCCCTTACATTGATTCTCTGGCTTCTTACCTTCATTTCTAATTTTCAGATTATCTGTAGACATCTCTTTTACCACTTCCTGTACCTCCTCCTGTAGAATCCTCCTCTGCATCTCTTCATTGCACTTATGCCTATGATGACCTCTGAATCTTCTTCTCTTTACCCTTGCCTCCAACAACCTTATCCTGTCTTTCCAGTCTAGTTCCCTTTGAGGAATGAGTCTATCCCTTTGACCTCACCTGGTCTAATTTATCCACTGACATTGAACCTCAAAGCATTGACTCCAACCTTCCATGGTCTTACTTTGGTATTACCTCTTGAGCTCACAGACTCACTCCCAATTGACACCAATGTCAAATTTTTGACCCTGACCATTGAGAACAAAGGTCTGAATGATACATATGGTGTTTGTGATTGATGAGATTCTTGAATCAGGTGAGATAATAGACCTTGACCAAGCTCTGAATCCTCTCCAGATCAATCCAATGATGAACAACCATCTTGTTATATTTCCATGGGACATTTTCCCACCTACAAGGATATAGAGATACTGAAACACCAAGGCCTACCTGAGGCGACTTGGGTGCTTAACTAGTAAACCAGGAATCAAGTCAGGCTTGGGTAGACAATGGAAGAACTCCAAGGAGGACAAGACTGGGGAGTCCAGTTGCAGTTGCTTTGGGAGTTTATATACTATTTAGGATTTGTATATGTTTGGTACTATACAGTATCTATACATGGTAGATAGCTATGCATGTAAGTCATATAGTGTCTGTAGGAAGTCATGACGAGTTATAAGCGGAGCTGAGCATAGCCTTAAGGCAATGTGAGGCAATGACATGAGTCATAAGGAATCATGGTGAGTCAAAGATAAGCATAGCCATAAGGGCATGAGGCATAGGCTGTGCACATGAGTCATAGATAAGAGATAAGGGATAAGAGACATGAGGCATGTCATGAGGTGTGGCTGTGCATATGACAGACATAGCCGAGAAGAAATGATGTACAGTAAGCATGGCCATGTGGTGTCATGTGGTCAAATAGTCACATGAGCATAGATGAACAAGTGTAGAGGAGTTTGTAGATGATAGGGGCTATTTAGCGAAAAGCTTTGTAGAAAGCGAAATAAAATAGGAATAAATATAGGAAAAATAGTGGCAAATATCAGCAATCATAACACTACCCCCCTCCTATAAATCAACTTCCAGATGATTAAAGGGAGTAAGCTGGAGAGGAGTAACAAGAGATGGCTGGCCAAGGTCTGTAAAGGAAGAGAAAAAGTCCACTTGGGCCAGACAAATTTTACAAGGAATATTGGGGTGTGTCTGATAAAATAAAGTAAGAGCATCCTGTGCTTTTGATAAATTATCCAATGGTTCCCAAGTGTGATCCTCTTTTGTATATCCCTTCCAATATACCAGATATTCGAGATGATGTCCTTTGAAGCATGAATCAATAACAAAGTCAACTTCATATTCTTTGTCGCATTCCTCTGACCAGCATAGGTTCAGGTTTAAACATAGGTTGTCCATCAAGTAATGGCTTGTATGAACATATGCGAGAAATGTTTACAACAGGGTGAATTTTCATTAAACAAGGTAAGTGCAGCTTAATTGCATTAGAGCCGACAAGTTCAATAATGGCATAAGGTCCAAGCCAGTGTTCTGTTAGTTTTTTAAATGCACGTGTCAATCTCAGATTGGTCGTAGAAAGCCAGACTTCACTTCCAATGGAGTAACAAGGGGTGTCAGACCGGTGATGATCCACTTGTCCTTTCATACAATCTTGTGCTTTTAATAGATTTTCTTTGGTTTGAGTTAACATATCTTGCATCTCAGATGCGAAGGAGTTAGCAACTGGTGCTTTAACTGTACATTGTTCGAAACCTATTTTAAAAACGTAGAATCTTGTGATTTCAAAAGGTGACTTCTGTGTCGACGTTTGTTTTTTGGAGTTGTATGAGAATTGAGTGAGGGGGAGCCAGTCTGCCTAAGCATGCTGTTTTTCTGCTATGAAGAGGCGTAGATATTGTTGTAGGTCGCGATTCATGCGTTCTGTTTGTCCGTCAGTTTGTGGATGAAATACAGTGGACAACTTTGGCTGGATACTAAGTCATTTGCAAAGATCCATCATGACCTGTGAAGCAAACTGGGGTCTGCAATCTGATACAATAGATTCTGGGATACCATGGTTTTTCCAGATTTTATGCAAGTACAAGCGAGCTGTATTCATAGCTGTGACTGTTTTGTTGCACAGAATGAATTCAACTTCTTTTAAGAATCGATCAATGATTATGAGAATAGAGTCGAAACCATTAGAAAGGGAAAGATCTGTAGTAAAGTCTGCTGTGATATGAATCCATGGCATAATAGGAATTTCTAAGGGTAAGAAGAGTTTGCCTGTGGGAGTGATATTAGATCCCTTGAAATGTTGACATCTTGTGTAGCGAGTAACATATTCTTTGACTAGAGTAGATAGTCTAGGCCAGATATAACTTTGTTGAATAAGATCTAATGTCTTGTCTATACTGGAATGTCCAGCAACTGGTGTGTCATGATGTAGGCATAGGATTTTCATGCAGAGATCTGTATCATTAGGCACGAAGATCTGCCCAGCAATATCTTTCCACAATGTATCATCATCTGACTGGGTCAGATTATGACTGTCCTGCAGTTTCGTGAGATCTGACTTTTTGAGGAGATTGGTAATGTTTTTGATATGATCAAGTAATGCTTCTGAATTGGTAGTCACAGTAACAACCATCGAGATGATATGCTCTGGTGGTATTACGACTACACCCTTGTTATCATCTTCAATACTGAAAGCATGATCTTCTCATCGAGATAAGGCGTCTGCCTTTCCCATTGTTGCTCTGAGCTTATGGAGCCATTTGTGGTTAAACCTGCTCAAATAAAGAGACCACCGAGCTTGTTGTGTCATGAACCATTGTAGATTTGCGTGATCATTCCATATTTCAAACATGTGGCAGGCACCTTCAAGGTGATGATGCCATTATTCTAAAGCACAGATTACAGAAAGCATTTCTTTATCTGCAACTAGATAATTCTGTTCTTCTTTTGACATGGAATGTGATGAGAAGGCAACTGGATGCCATTTCTTGTCTATTTCTATGGATAGCACTGCTCCTGTAGTATAATCTGAAGCATCCGTTTCCAGATGAAAATGCTTGTCATTATTGGCGTAGGCAAGGATAGGGGCAGTGGTGAATGCTATTTTAAGTGTGTCAAACACCTGTTGTTGTTTTTTGTTCCAAATGAAAGGTTCATTTTTCTTGGTAAGGTCTGTCAAAGATCTAGCAATCTATATATAGTCTTTGATAAACTATCTATAAAAGTTGGCAAGACTGAGAATGCTTCTAATCCCTTTTACATTTATGGGTTCAGGCCATTCCTGAATAGCTTTAACCTTTTCATCATCCATTTCAATTCCTTCTCAGGAAATGTACATTCCAAGGAATTCAACTTTTTGAATGCTGAAGGTGCATTTCTTTGGTTTTGCAAATAAGTTATTATCTTCTAAGCATTGTAAGACTTGCTTGACAATGCGTTCATGAACCTTGATGTTAAGGAAATTTGTAAAGATCATGATGTCATCAATATAGACTTCTACTTCTGGCATGTCCATGAAGATTTCGCTCATTATGGTTTGGAAAGTGGCGGGAGAGTTACAGAGCCCAAAGTACATGATGACAGGTTCAAAACTTCCTTTGTGACAAATGAATGATGCTTTTCATTCATTACCTTCTTTTATACGTACGTTGTTGTAACTCCAACATAAGTCTATTTTTGTGAACCATTTGGAACCTTGCAACTTGTCAACAAGTTGCAAAATAAGTGGAAGTGGATAGTTGTTCTTAATGGTGTGCTCGTTGAAATAATGGTAGTCCTGTACCATTTGCTTATGGCCATCTTTCTTCAAAACAAAGAAAACAGGAGATGTTTGTGGGAATTTAAAGGGGCAAATATATTTCTTTTTTAATTGGTCCTCAACAAAGTCTGTGACTTCTTGTTGTTCTGTGATGGAAAGGAGAATGAGTCATCCTTTCTTAGCTACAAATGTGTCTTTTAGGTCAATAGCGTGGTCCTATGGTTTTCTCAAAGGCATACGTTCAGAGTTCTTTTTTGTGAACATTTTTAGAAAGTGGTGATATTCTTTTGGTACTAGTTCTTTGGCGGAATTCTTCTTAGAAGGTTCTGCTTCTTTTAGAACTGCTTTTTCTTTTAGAGTCAAGATGTACTGAAAGGATTTACGTTCTTTGTCATGAAGTCTATTTATCCATGAGGAGTTGGAGAGGGTAGTACAATCCTCTATATGGTAGGATAGGTGTACTTCTCTGGTTTTTCAATTAATATTAGGGTTGTAGTGACAAAGCCAAGTATATCTGAGGATCATTTGGTTTTTGCCAAGATCCGTTACTTTGGCTTTGAGCTTCTCCATATGTCTCTGATAGATGATTACTATATCTATAGTGTGAGTAATGGAACCTGCAGAATTAGGTGTACCATTCACGTTAAAGATGGGGATTGGTCTGGGTAAGGATATTAGCGGGAGGTTACTTTCTTTAGTGAATTTTTGATCAATATAAATAGCATTAGCTCCTGAGTCTAGGAGAGCGTTAGCAATGTAAGTGCAATTTGGTTGATTAGAATAAGCTATAAAAACTGCTAAATTGATTTCGCATGGGTTTGGAGAATGTACCCATCATTTTTTAAATATTTCTGGGTTTTCTAATAAAGTGGAATTAAGCATTGGTTTTAAGTCCTGACCGAGCTCTAGTCCCGCTAGAGACCCCACTTGACTATGAATCAAACCTTTTTTATTAGTAGATACGTTAGTACAATATTGTTTCACAGTGAGGGTCCTAGTCATAGAATAAACACCCAGATCATTCATTCTAACAAAGCTTTTCCTGACTCATCTTCAGATGGAATATAATCCAGAAACTCCTCTTCTTTTGATTCTTCTTCAGCTTCTAGAAGAGCTCAGAGACGTTTGTAACGAAAGCAATCCTTGTAATGTTTTCCTTGATGTCACTTACATCAATCACATTTAGTCAACGGTTTTCGACAGTCCTTGATTCAATGATCCATTCCTCCACAGTTAAAACATCCTTGAGTTGCATGAGACTTTATGTTTTTGAATTTTCTGATCTTCTTGGATGATATGGCAGCGATAAGTTCTTCATCACTGGATTCTGTGTCTGAACCATACCCATGGTACAGAGCATTGACATCCATTGCCATCAGATCTCTGTAGGAAGATTTCTGAGGTGTGTTGGACCAGTTAGATGATACATGACCAGATTTCCTTCATCAAAGAAATCCAATCAACTCCAATTGTTGTCCTATTTCAGCAACTGAGTTAAGATAATTGGTAATATCATCTGTTCGATCTCCATTGCAAATGATTTCTTCTTAAATAGATGAGAGCATGTTTTGTTCAAAAATGTTGATTGTGTGTGTGACACCGATCTTTGATTCTTGGTAGTATCTGCGAAACAAATCTATGAAGTCACAAGCTCTCATCTTTTCAGTTTGTTTTAGATTTCAAAGTTTCTCCAATGTCCAGTCTGGTTTAGCTATTGGACAAAACTGTGCTTGGATTTCTGAGACTAGCTCTGCCCATGTGTAGGCTGTTTCCTTGTCTAGCTGTGGGTGAGCAAATATGAGTGCGCATGGTCCTGTCATTTGTGACAAAACAGCAACTACAGCATCATATGATTGTGGACAAATTGCATCATTGTTCAGATGAAGTCATGTTTTCATTTTTAACCACCAATCTTCGAACTTCCCAAGTTCACCTTTGAATTCACCAGGATTGGTGAATATCTTGACCTTTTTGGAAGGTCTAGGCGCACCTGGTGGTGAGATGGCTGCAATCTGTGCATTTGCCTGATATAAGTCGTACTAAAGTGTTTCAGCTCTTTGTTGTAGACCGGCAGAATGACCTGTCATTAAGTCAAGCTGTGTGGCCATGAATGTGAAGCATTCATCTTCTCCTTGCAAGGCATAAAAACTTGTGAGAAACTGAGTTGAATTGAATTGGGTAGGGTTGAATGCCATGATGACTAATTTTTTTGTTTCTAAGGCATCTTGCCTGTTTTCAGATAGAAGCAAAAGTGGAAGAAAGGTAACCAAACCTTTTAGCACTGATGTGTGACTGAAAGCACGTTTTTTGCTTTTTTAAAAATTTGTGATGATGAGATATAATATCAAATTTCTTACTGGGGAAACTCATCATTCAATCCTACTTCCCAAATGACTGCTCCGTCTTCTTTGTTTAAGGATTCAGGAGTCAATAGTCCTGGTGGACTTTTGATGGAAGAAGATTCTACTTCTTCTATAGGAGCATTGTATGCATATCTGTGGGTTGCCAAAAAGTGATTCTGAAAGTTCTCCAAAAAGACCTGACCTGCCACGTCTGCAAGGTGTGATTGTGATAGGTTATGAAATAACCACATTACCCAATCTAAAGAGTCCAGTGGCCTGCACGAAACCAGTTTTATGCATGCACATAGCAAAGCAGTCACCCAAGAACTGAAATTTCCACAGCTTCCTGTGGACAATACCTTTTGACACCATAGGGAAAGATAGCCCCTAACATGAGCTACATACCCCTATTTTTCCAGATTTTTCCACCTACTGGTTATTGAGATATTCATTAATTTCTCTCATTAAACCCTTACATTTTGCACATTTGTATATAATGAACGATTTCTCTGATTTCTCTTTATTTATCTGATTACTTAGCTAAGTGCCAGTGAGACGAAGTGATCATGTGACCCATAGCTACCATGTGACCTTGTCCCCATTAGTCTGTACAGCCCTGCACAGCATAGCCAGCCTCTTTAGCAGAGCATTCCAAATTTGGACTTCTTTGCTCAAAGTGCTTCCCCTTAGTGTGCCTGGGTTTGACAGCTTGTACCTGGAATAAGTAAGTGAATGTGCCTTAATTTATAAGCCCCCAAGCCCTCTGATTGGCTAGCATAGCCTCCTGTATTTATATATATAAAGGGGAGCATTCTGGCCTGCAGAGAGCATCTCATCCTCTACCTCAGATAATATCATCTGATAAGAGATCTCCTGGGAAGCCTAATAAGACCTAATAAGGCAAGGTACCCCAGAGTGAAGTAAATAGGACTTTAGAACTACTACTAGGCTATTAGGACTTGTACCTAAATAAAGAACAAGAACCTAAGACTATCCTTTTGGGAAAAACCCCTTTTTGGGCAACAAAAGGCATCTGGTCCCTATTAGTAAGCAATCTAAGTGTCCTGTAGTACCAAATAAGGGCTAAACTTCACCTCTCTAAGCCAAACTTGCTACCCCTTAGTTGAGACAATAAAATTGAGTTATAATAACCTTTCTGAGTCTACTAAGTGTATTGTCAAGTCAACTACCAACCCATGACTAAGTATCCTACCATCATTAGGACGACCTACCTATAGGACTCCTACCCCTATCTTGCCTAGACTTACCAGCCTAAGAAATTAGCCTAAGTCTACAGTTTCCAACCTATAATTGTACCTCCTTAGTACACAAGAAGACCAAGTTTGCTATAACCAGCTGAGTGACTAAGTGACCTGACACAACCATCTGCTTACCTAATCACCACTTCTGGATGCAACATTCCCAGGAGTTTCCTACATTCACATCATTAGCATTAGGTGAGAACTAGGCCAAGTTCCTAAATTGCCCACCTTTCGTACTACCAAAGTACAAGTTTTCACAGTTACTAGGCAACCCATTGCCATTAACTTGAGCCCATTAAGGTGTGTAATTCACCTAGAATCACCTTTACTAACCAGATTTTAGGTTGAAATGATTTTTAACAACCAATTTGTAAACTTATGTGGAGGATTGGCAAACAAACCACAGCTCCTGGTACAGTACACTAAATCTCTGCCTTTCCTATTTGGACTATATCCATTACCCCTAACTCCACCAAGGGTAGACTACTCATACCTCCCTTGAGTAAAGTGTTCTAGCTCGTGGAGATAAGACACGTTATCTGGGGACCACTGATTTTTGGTTGGTTCTTCATTGTCTTATCTAGAAGGAAGACACCAGGTTTCCTAGAATTGGGTCCCAAGGATCATCCACATAGTTTTGATTGTTTCCTATGGGACCAGTATCCCAGTTTGGATTTGGTTTCCAATCTTCTTTTGCATCCCAATTTGCAATATTATCCCAATCGTAAACTATATGTTCGGCATTAGGATCTTGTTCTGGATGGCGAATGTTACCATATTCTAGACCATGACAAACAATGAAAAACCAACGAGTGAATTGTGAAACAACTTCCTTTCTAATGTCCACTGACACGGAATCACCTGCTTTAACAGCTCAACAAATAAATAAATAAATAAAATCTGAGAATCACTGTTATGATATAAGCGATGAAAAAAAGAAAGGCAGAAATGAAGTTCATCTGTTTTTAAGTTTTTCCTTTTTTTTTATACTCAGAGTTTGAATTTGAAGTGGGATGGAAGATTCTTCAGATGACTTGGACAGTTCTTTGCCTAAATCTCCTAAGACATTCGTGATGAGGTAATTCTTGAGGTGCTTCGAAGTAAGAAGTTCTTGATTCTTCTTCGGCAAGACATTTGTTCAATCTGTCTAGAAAGTGATTTTGTTCTGCAATATATTGGTGGGAGGTACAGTACCAATAATTTCTCTGATGGCGTCTCTAGTCGTGAAACATCCTGTTGTGGAGCGTAAGTGTTCGTCTACCAGATGGGTTTGAACAGTATCGAAAAACTCTTGATAGATGTTGTGAGGGATTGGTGATATGACTTTGTCAAGTCATTGAAGACAAGACACTTTGTCTAACCAACATGCTTCTGCAAGAGAGATAATCCTGTGTTGCACTATGGGTTGAACTCCTCTCTTGAGTGTACCTCCTGGTGAGTTTAGGAGTGTACTTGTTCTTGCTTGTAAAGAGTGTCTAGATGACTTTACTTTTGATACTGATGATCCACTAACTGATCAAGAGTAAGGTATGTTAGCCAGGATTGGTGGAAGTGTCTGATAACCTGGAAGGCATGCTCTGTCGTAAGGAGGGGCAACTTCACCTTCTGAGGAGGGAGGTCTAATCCGGATGACCTGCTCTGCTATTTCGTACTCACTTAGAGATTCAATAACTTCCTTTGTGGGAGTAGCTGTATTTGCTTCCTGGGTCGCTGGTTGTATGGGCAACTAAGGTGAAGGTGTAATTTTTCTATATTGCTTAGGAACACTGGCGAGCGATGAGGATGATGATGAAGTTGTTAGAAGTAACAGGTTTGTCAGATGCAATATGAAAGCTCCTTGCCTTCTAATTGGCCTTCTTACTGGTGTCCTTCTTAAAGGATGCAGCAGTGGTACTGTTTCTTCTGGAAGATTTGAAACAAGCCAAAGTGGCTGTTTAAAGTTTGGATTTCTTACAAAGATTCTGACTTCTTGTCCAAAAGGAACAAAAGGTTGTTGTATCAAAAAGAATCTCAAACTTCTATTTGCTCCTCTAACTCTGGCGATAATATACAGGTACTCTAAATGATCCTCTGGTGTGAAGAGTTCCATTCCTAATGCGTACTCCTGGAATAGAAGTGTGGCCTCTGTACCAATGGTAAGGTAGAAGATTATCATAAGCAGGAATAGTGATAGCCTCCTGCTGAACCCTATCAAGATCTTTAAGTCTCTCCTCAACTCTATCTCACACTCTAAGTATATGGGCCCAGACCTGATCTTGTTGAAGGGCTGTGGTAGCCTGCTCGTGAGCAAGCTCAACCCCTATGTCAAGTATTGCATCAACCTCTGATTATAGATCAACCTCATCATGAACTGCAGCAACTAGAGGAATAAGAGTATCCTTGAAATCCTCGGGTTCGCCAGATTCGTCTTTGATCTGAATAGGGGGTGGACCTTGTAAAAGAACTTCATTCTAGTTGACTGGAACTGCAAGTGGGGTTGGCGAGTGAACTGGTGTCGCCAGAAGGTATACTAAACCTTCTCTATGGAAAGAAGGGTAAGGTGAGTAACAAGCCAATGAAACTTGGGAGCTAATAAGCGAAGTGAAAGCTCTGCAGGGTTGTGACTGAGTCATATAAGAAGAGAGAGAAGCGTCTCATGCTTTGTTAAGAACTCCACGTATCACCTCCGTGATGGCATGGTATTTGGCCTCATGTACAAGGTACGAGATGTCTGAGTTGTGAGACTTGTGGTACTCTACCTGCTTCTGCAAGACAGAGAAGGTGGACATTACTTGTCCATTAGCTACTATACCCTGACTATGAGGGCCAGCATCTCTTGTCTCTTTGATACTTTGTTCAACACCTCCCAAGGGAGACTTCTCAAACTTCGCCTCCTGGTTCTCTAACTGTAGAGCTGGGGTTGGAGAGGAAAGCTTGACCACTGATAGGTCTTCTT
>JBBPRB010000994.1:0-11299 GCA_038092815.1 Hortiboletus rubellus | reverse complement strand
TGCGGTGTCTGGACGCTGAGTCGAGTTTCAGAACATTCCGTGCCTTGAGCGATAAACAAATGATACTTTCGAAGCTTGAGGAAGTTGCCGATGAGCTCGCGAGAGACATGGTATCGGGTGGTTGGACAGGAAAGACTGTGACACTGAAATATAAGCTTGACACCTATCAGGGTAACAGTCACTTTCTTGCAAGCGTCGGATTTTGCTTGGGATTGACAAGTTGAATTTGAGTCTTCACTAGGGCGAAGTCGTTTGACCGCTGGGTTAGCCAGAAGAAGGAAGATCTTTTTGCAGTGAGGTGTCCATCCCGAGAATTTCCTAACTACTCTGATGGATGATATCCTGTCAGATCGGCAAGGAACTTCTGCTTCCAGAATTACCGCTGACAACCCGGTTGATTGGGTTACGAATAACAAAACTCAAGGATCTACATGCTGCGGAGCCCGTGGGTGGGATCAAGCGTGTAAGTTCCAAGAGGATTGGTGAATAGGACAACTCCCGAACCACCTATCTAGTTTCTTGAGACCTCGCCACAGAAGAGGGCGAAGTTAGTGGCGGATGTAGGAGAACAACCCGAACCCGAGGGGGAGGAAGATTCAATGCCGGGATTCTACGAAGAGGAGGAACTCGAATTGGACCACCTTGGGCATGATGAGCAAACCATAGAAGGCTCTGACGAGACAGTATCCAAACCGCATTCCAAGCCGCGCTCAGGTTACGTCCCATCTCCTTTAGGGACGAGCTCCAAAGGCACTTTCCAACCACGTGAGGCGTCGGGGTCGGGTCTTACTGGTCAAGAACGGGCGGTGACGATGACGGAACATCACACCTGCCCCATCTGTAGCAAGCAGCTGAAAACTGACAACCAAGGATTGAATGCTCATATTGACTTCTGTTTGAGCAAGGGAGCCATCCTGGATGCGCAGGCTGAGGCGAGCAGCCCGAAGAAATCGGGACAAAAACCGGAGAGCATGAGCAAGAAGCGGAAGCGATGATATGATGGGGTCACGTGGCAACCTAATAGAAGTGTAGCACCTGTTCAAGTTGTACGTCGAAATGAAAGCATGCAAGCATGTCGCATCCTCCGCAATCCGGCTGCAACCCCCCGGGCTGGTGTTAGTATCAGCTCATGTTCTCTACTTGCCCGTTCCAGAACAAGTCCTCTCGTACGTTTAGACCATGGAAAAACCCTCGCGAGTGTTGCCGCCAGCGAATCTCAAGCATTACACGAGCCTGAGCTACCTGCCACTCGAAAGCGCGTATCCTTATTGCTGCAGAAAACCGTGTCTCTCCTGCCACGAACACTCTCTACTGCGGGCAACGCAGTAGGACCGAGCTCAGCCCATTTCTGGAGCAACATACTTGAGAGATCCATTACTGAGCTAGACTCGGGTTCAGACCAGGTGCCCTTGAAGGCGACCATTGCTGGTAAGCGGGTTTGCCATTGTGTCGTGCATCCATTTATCCCGGATTACCATCGTCTTGTTTTGTTCTTCCCCCGATGTAGTCTGTGGTTTCGACAAGTGGGCTTGTTCACATGACCTAGTCTCCGCACTTTTGGAGGACCCTTTCACTTCTGATCCTACCTATAGCGATATTTTGCGCGATCGGTGGAAGAACTCTCCCAGCTGCGTAAATATCGAGTAAGCACCCCTTGTCTTCCACCAGTCGGTCAGTGTCATGCGAGACTAACATAGGTATGGTAAACCCACTGCGTTTGCTGGAGAGCTTTCTAGTCCCTCGGATTGGCTTCAACGATTCCCATATACCGTTCGGCTCACCGAGCTTCCCGACCTTTCATCCTTGTCCAGCATCAGTGACGACACAGACAGTCTCTTGCTGAACAGCGACGTCCTTTTGCTCCTCTGCGATCCCGTCGTCACTCCTCTCTCTGACCTGGTTGTCCGGGCCAAGCACCTGCTCGATCGGCCGAACACCATCCTCATCCTTACGTTAGGTTCCATTTCTGACACTCATCGTCAGTTCGTTTCGAACGCGTTGTCGAACATGGAGTGTCAACCGGGGCACATTCTATTCGTCGATCCCAGACAAGCACTGGGTGCGGTTACTGCCTTGCAAGCCAACCCAACGTCACCGTCTGCAATCGACAGGTACCAAAGAGATACCCTTGGTTCTCGAATATCTACCATTGCTGTAGCAATCGACGAGGTCTTCTGTCCAAAGGACCAGTCGGGGACACCTTTGCCGGATCTTCGACAAGAAACAGCGCTTTCACAGGTCCGCGGTTCTCTTTCTGCAAGCTTCCGTTCGGTCGAAGCCGTCAAGAAGGATCTTAATCGTGTGGCTAGCAAGATCGACGACCTGTTGTCTGGAGTACAGAAGGTTAGAGAAAGTACAAGACACGACATACTCGGCAAGCCGGGAGAGGATAACAAGATTGAAAAGGTGTTGTCCCTGGGTACGAAGGAAATGAACACACTACTGGGAACTCTCTCGTTCTGGAAGATGGTCCGGCGGGTTGATGAGATTGGGGGACTCGTCTCTGCTGCAGTCCAGGGACAGTGGTGTAAAGGGCTCGAAAATCAGGTAAGGAACGTTTGATTAAAAAAATGTGATCGCGAGTTCATCGTCGAAACTAGCTCGTTCTACAAACCGGGTGCCTGGAATATGTCCAGAGAGAACTGTCTACCTCTGCATTCACGCTGCTCTCTGCCACCTCTATTCGTTCACCTATCCTCGAAAATCAACTTGAACAATTGAAACGTTCGCCTGCGCATGTTCTCACGCCAAACAATCTGACACAGCCGATACACGACCGCCGGAGCCAGTTGATCCAGCACACCACCACCAAGCTGCATCGAGAAGCACAGAGTGCCGTCATTGGTGCATTCGGTGGCGTACTAAGCGGAGCAGGTCTAGGATGGTGGTTAGCAGTCGGTGAACATATTCTCAGTCTGGGAGCAGGCACAGAGATGGGTACGGCGATAGGCTCGGGCGCGCTGCTCGCGGTGAGCAGCGTCCGGTGGGCGGTCGGAAAATGGGAGCGGGCAAAGCGAAGATGGACGCAAGATTCGGCAAGGGTTGGAGAAGGCCTCGCGCGAGATCTTCAAGTACGCGTTGACTCGTCGTGCTCTCCGTGAACAATTGCTGACGCCAGTTGGTCTACAGGGCACTGTTCAGCGGACACTAGATGACAACGTAACTATCGCAGCTTCGACAGCATGCAAGGGCATGCAAGATCTCATCGACAGACGCCGCAATGAGATCTACCAGTTGCACGAAGAACTTTGCGATCTAGACACAGAGCTCCACGCATGCGCTCAGCTTCCTGTGTCGTGGACACGGCGAATTTCACGCTCTGTAAAGGAAGTTGATGCAGAATAGATGCCCATTGTTCCGCAAGCGATAGATCCGCGGTATACATGATGCAATAGATATTCCTCCTGTCTATGGTCGTGTGATGGTAATCGTAGGTACAGGGCCAGGTTGTGGGGACCTGTTTGCACGGCCCGGTGGTCCGGCGGCAGTGTCCTCAGATTCGCTGTCATCCCCAATCCCGAAAAGCTCTTCACGTTCATCCCAGACATCCGCAAGGCGATCGGCTTTGGGTGTCTTTGCCCTGGACGGGAACGGAGACTTTGCTGAGGAGCTAGTAGGCTGAGAGTTAAAGAGAGGAAGGAGCTGCGTCCCCGATGGACCAGCCTCGTCGTCCGAGTAATCTTCGGGATCCAAAGGATCGTCGGTGTTCAAGGGTCGGTACAACCGGGCAATCTAGAGCAGGCTGGATGAGAAAAGGAGAAACGGAATGAGGTCCACTCTTACTTCTCTCCTGGAACGATAGTGTCTCTCGATATGATAAGACGTGTAAAGGCCGATCGTTGAGCCGATAACATTGGCCTAGGGGGGCAAGGCTGTAAGCGAACACGCTGGGGCTGACGAGAAGTACACACCACTACGTCACCAAAGTCAAAATGCTTATGCTGATGCCACATGAGCGCGCGTGATCGTGGAAGGATCGAGGGACGTACGGGGAGCATTGACTGGACGATTTCACTGACGAATCCACCAAAGAAGAAACATACGACGGCGGTGAATATTAGGTTGGCATTGCGCCAAAACCATATCCGTCTAGCATCCCTGGAGAGTAGGGCGTGTTGAAGGGTGGATCGTTGGACGGGAAACGGGAAATACGTACTCGTCCACGTCGAAGATGAAGTAGAACACTCCTGTGGCGATGCAGAAGCAAGTGAGGTGGAGAACCTTGTCGTTTAGTGGTAGGGCGTGGGAGACGTTGGTGAATCCGAGAAGACCAAGTAGGAGCATGATAGCGAATGTGAAGAGGAGGAACCACTGCAGAGGGGGTTGAGCATGACGTGAGCGAGTGAGAAACGGCACGGAGGGCGAACCAGTCGTAGACGGATGGGAAGGTTGTACTTGGGCAGTGAGACTCTGTGGGATTTCATGACGGCCTTTGTGGCCTTGTTGACGAGTTTACGGACATTTCTTGGGGATGGCGGGGACGAGGAGGAGGAGAGCTGGACGTGGTTGGCCATGTCGAGCGGCAAGCCAAACACGACAGCCGTCAGAGGCGTCTGTTTGTGGAAAAGCCCCTATCTTTCCATGTCTGGCTTGTCCACCTGCGAGATTTCCGATGCTCTCATCAAACTCGGTTCCCCGCACGGGGGCCATATCCCAGATATACACGTCCTATCCCCCAACTCCAATGTTCGTATATCTGGTCCCGCTTACACCGTGCAGATGGCCCTTGCCTCGGCCCAGACAGCCCCGAATCTGTCCACTCACTTTGTAGATACCGCAACCCCCAAATCGATCGTCGTCATTGACGCCCCGCCACGTTCGGTTCCCTTCTCTTTTCCGTTCCATGGATAGCATTTTTGACGTCGAGGCCGAATTAGACACAAAGAATGCCGTCTGGGGTGGCCTCATGACGGCAGGTGCACAAGCCAGGGACGTCCTCGGCGTCGTCATATCTGGCCGGTGCAGAGACCTGGCCGAACATCGTGCCGCAGGTTTCCCGGTGTTTGCACGCGGGCACTCGACTCTCGGGCAGTCGCCCTTCGTTCGCCCATCAGCCGTCAATGTTCCCCTTGTCATCCAACTGCAAGACAACGCCGATGGTCTAGACGCATTTCCAGCGGTCACAGTCGAACCTGGCGACTGGATCGTCGCGGACGAAGATGGTGTAGTCAGTGTTCCCAAGGATATGGTGGACAAAGTCGTAGAGGTAGCCAGGATCGGAAGGGAGATCGATGCCAGAGTACTTGAGGACATCAAGGCTGGCAAGGGCGTCCAGGCATCCTTCAAGTTGCATAGAGGACACTGAACAATCTGGAGGGCTAGCCGTGTCGTTGAAATTAACTCCATACAGTCTACGATGGCTTTACTGCCGCATTACAGGAAGGATATGTATCGAGTACAAGCAACGGCCACTCCGTCAATCCAGCAGAACAATAAGAATAACGCCCACTACAATAAAAGCATAGGAAAGTCTGTTTGAACAGACCCAGTCATTGTCTGGGTTTGCAATTTAAGTCGGTAGTCTCCGTATAAATCAAGACAGGCTTACAAGACTCTACACGGCGCATTTATGCACGCACCCCTGTTTTCATAGAGAGACTGGTCTTCAACGCATGGATAGCAAAGCGGATACAATTATGAAAAGCCCAAAGGAGAGACACTTGATTGACCTCGGTTAAAACATCGCCACGAATTCACAGAACCGACTCACGAAGCAGAATAGGAAGCCAAAACAACACGAGCATCCGGTCATCTAGATAGAAGTGTCAGCAGCAAAGAATAAAAAATAAAACCCTGCTCACGTTTCTTTACCGTATGTGCATGGACTTTCACGGGTATATATTCGTATGCGTCGGCATCCGGTGCCGGCGCCGAAGTAACCTCGTAGCCTACACGTCTGGTTGGTCGATCCAACATGTTCGACGTTCGGTGAGTAGTAGACTCAGGGTTGGGTTCTTGGAGCTCCGACGTGTTTGTCACGGACACTTGCGTTGTTTCCTCCGTTGTTTCTCTCGGGGTATACATTGGAGGGGCTTCATCTACTGCAGGAGGACGGAGGGTTGCAGTTGCGACAGCTACCGCTATCCATTTCTCCCAGGTTGCCCGGAGCTCTTGGGCAGTATTGTACCCAGTCGACCGCAAGCCATCGTGTTTACTACTCGAAACTTCGTCACGCGAGCCATCTCGTTTGTCGCTCAGGAATGATGGCCAACCGGGCATTGGTATGAACACAGGGAATACCATCGGAATCTGTGGTAGTGCAGCCCAAGGGACAGCGGGCATCTCGGGTAAATGGGGTAACGGGAGCTGCGGTATGGCGGGTATAATACCTTGGGGAGCGGGAATTTGTGCGAATGTCCGTTGGATCATAGCAACAATCGAAGCGGCTTGCTTCTCGTCGGAAGCATGACCAAGTTTCTGTGCCGTGATGTCTTCGACTTTGTCCGGGGTTTGCGGAGGGTGTGAAGCCTGTGTGCATTCCCTCTCAGCTAGCTCATGGCTGTCATGCGGTCGGTGAAGACGGCGACGAATGCTACGGGAGGCATGTTTCCGTTTGATTACGGCGGTAGTCGCGTCTTCATCACTTTCTACATCCCCCAAATGAGATTCGTTACCCTCATCCTCAAGACTGGTGTGGGACAGGTCGTCTTCCGAAGTCACTTGGTCAATGACTCCCTCGAAGAAATCGGACGGTGCAATGTCTTGAGGTGTCTTCCCAAGGACGTTCACAATCTCCAAGTCTGCACCCGCGGCCGCGAGGAGTCGAGCACATTCCTTTGACTGAACCAGAACTGCAAAATGTAGAGCTGTATATCCATTCCGGTCACGAGCGTCCAAGTCGATTCCGTGCGCGATGAGGAACTCGGTCAGCGAGGCGAACTTCAAAAATACCGCCAAGTGAAGCAAAGTCTGACCGCTCGATGTAGAGTGGGACACGGCAACTGCAGGAGGCATGCCAGAGTGCTTGTCAACGGAGACATCAACGAGTGACAGGAACTTCATGACACCAGCCTCATAGTCAGGCCTCTCTCCGAGGCGCAAGAACAAGAGAGGCCGGATGTCATGGAAAGATGGCAAAGACGACGAAGCGACTTGCATTACATCGTCGGCAGTAGAGTTGGACCCGGGGGGTGAGTCCTCGGTACCCGTAGACCCAACTATGCGCAATGCAATATTCTTTGCGTCCTCGATTTTCCCCGTCATCTTGAGACCAACCACCTGGAGAGCAAGCTCCATTCTAGAATAGAAGTCATAAAACGTTTCGAGAAGACCTCTCAGCTCACTTACAATGCGCGATCAGATTCATCTGTGTAAGTGAAAAGAGAGGGAAGCGTGGAGCTTTTGGTCTCGTCGAGACCTTCAAACCACACCGCAACAACACCAGGAGCAGACCGGGGAGGTAAGACACAAAGGAGAGTATTATCGCTCCATCTTTGGGTAGAGCTGGCAACGACATCACCAAATACGCAATTAAACTGAATTGCCGGATGAAAGTTTTCGCCAAGAACGGTAACTTCTATGCCACCGTGGGTTGGACCAGAGGAAGGGATAAGGCGATGGATCTTGGGCAACGGAAGTGATGTAACGGGTGGCGGAGAACTTGGGTTAAAGAAAAGAAAGGGCATGGGTTGGGGAGGAACGAGGGCGGGAAGAAGCTGTGAAGGTTGTGTTACTGGGTTTGTATTAGGGGAAAACACATCAGAGGGTGGAGGAAATGTTGTAATGCCATTAGGAGGACCGAAAATAGCTGTACCGGAAACGTTGTTGGGGAAAGAGGTAGAAAGAGGTTCGCTCAAGTTGAATGCTGATGAGTTATCTCCACCCGTTACGAATACTACTGGAGGCTGAGGAGCTGGTACAGGACTTGCGGATTGTGGTAGCTGCGATGGGGTTGGCGAACGGGTGTTGGGCCCTGTAGAGGGGTGCATGGAAGGGGAATTGAGAGAAGAACTGAGACTAGTAACGCTGGCCTCCCTGGAGAACTTGGAGTGGTTGCTGCGGCCAACCGTGTCATAAGGCTTGGAACGTGCCTTTGGTTGACCTCTGCCATTTCGAGGTGGACGTTTCAAGGGAGGAGTCTTGTCCGCGGGTGACGTAGAAGGGGGCAAGCTAGACCAGTCAACTGGTGTCTCCACAGCAGGAGAGGGCGGGACGACTCCCGACTTAACGGTTGATTTGTGATCATCGGTAATCATGATTGGGGGTGTCATCCCCGTGCCAACCAGGCGGCCGTTGTGATCCATCATTGTGAGGTGAATGTTAAAGCCAACCTTCTCTCGGTGATGCCTGCAATAACAAGTGATCCGAACGGGAAGCACGGCAGACCCGGCAGAGAAATCAAGCACGTCGGGGCAATTAAATTGAATGATGCTCGTCGTGTCTTCCTTGACGTTTCTCTGGCGCTCGCAGCCATCTTCAGGAGTGTCCGAATCCGAACGAGCTGGTCGTACACGAGCTGCGAGTTTGCGAGCTACACGCTTTGCCTTGACAACAGATAAGTAAGGAATGCATAGGTGGGAGCCTGGAATCGTACCTCTCTGTTCCTGCAACTTCCGCAGCTGACGACATGGTTGTGTGGGGCTGAAGCACACGTTACGGTCGCAGTGAGGTGAAGGATGTCCAGTGGTGCGGGATCTTGCTGCATGTTAGTACTGAAGTAGTAATTATTGATAAGAACATTCACCTATTTTGCCTTCTCTTCGGGTGCGCCTCTTGGTAGAGGTTCCAGGTGGGAGTTTGAGCCATTTCCAAGAGCCAACTCTATCGTACTGATTTTCTTCACCAGCCGAGGTGCTTGCATGTGCGAGGTCGACAGCAACGCGCACCTGCGTCTCTACGCGCGACTTTGTACCGCTCTCGGGAATGTTTGGCGTCAAGATGGCAAGACTAGTGGGGAGGAGATAAAAAAGTGAGGTGTGATATAGATCATAACGTACTTGCAGCAAGACTCCCTCTGGGGATAAACAACCCTGCGAGGAATTGATGCTGGATCCCGCTTGCACGTCCGCATGGCAGGCGGAGGCACGATTGGGGTGGAGTGGAGTTGTGAGAAAGGGGGTATAGAGAGACTAGAATCGTGAATGGACCGTCGGAAGGACGCGCGAAGGGGCTCCTGCGAGGCTAGCTCCGGCTGAGTGGCGTCTGAGGGTGGGTGTATGTTCGATGCTTCCGCGCCAGAGCATGCAGAGCTGCGGGGGGAACAGGCGGGATGAGCTGGAGCGAGGAAGACACGTGGATAAGCGCACTCGTCATAAGCGTTTTTCTGGATGATATCGTCGAGTTTGAGCATGCGCTCGTCGTCGGGCTTTTGGAACTGGACACCGTCCCACGAGAGTGTGGATACGTCCGTGGCGATGGGTAGAGAACTACACCAGGAGGGGAGTTCGTTGTGAATGGTCACATTGCGGGGGACATCGGACGTCTCTGGCGTCTCTGGGGACGATGAGCGGGAGTCCATGGTCGTCGATTACCGGCGACGGACGTCACAAACAAGCCACCAGGAGTGCAGCACCGACACAGACCCCAGCCACCCCCGCCCGACACGGACCCCAGGGACACTACTTACATGATATTTTCGCATTCCCTTGCTTCCAGGTTTCGCCCTCACCATGAAGCGCGGCGCAGAGAGACAACTCACAAAGGACAACTCCGACGACGAGGACATCGAGGTGCGCGCTGGTCATGTTCCTAGTATTCCGTGCTCACGTACACAAGGAAATACAAGACCCTCAGGCCGTTCAAAAGGCAGACGAGTCTGCCCTAGCCAAGAGACAGTATGCCCTTCCGACACGATTGTGCATACCACGTAGCTAACCGTGTTTCAGAATACGCGCTTTACCCAAGCGCGCCTTGGCTGCTTCGAGGCCACCATCTCTCAATGGATTGCTACCAGTTCCGGCTCCCGATGTAGAGAAGGTTGTAAGTGAGACGCGTATATTCTCTATCGACCGCTCCTCATATCCCAATAGGAAGCTCCTCCTCAACCCAAATTTGGGGGGTTCGTCGGTTTTGGAGCAGGAAATTCTGTATCCAACCCGTTCTCCTTCGCTGCCCAGCCACCCGCTGTATCTGCTCCCTCTGCATTCGATACCGCATTCAAGCCCGCACAAGCAATCGCCACCTCCGCGTCACCATTTTTGGGTGAACCCAAACTGGCTCCCATGGACACCGATGTCTCTCCTCCAAAACCCGCAACACCTCCCCCTGCAGAAGAGACAGACGCCGTTGCGTTAAAGTATTTCAAGTCTCTCCGCGGTCTCAATGTTTCCTTCCTTTCCGCAATATCAACCGCAGTCGAGAAGGATCCGTTTTGTGACGTCGTCAACCTAGTGGAGTCTTACAAGAACCTCCGGACTACAATTCAGTCCGAGTTTGACGGTTCACAGTCGTCCTCAACCCGCGGTCCCGTTACGACTAACCCTGCCCCCACTTTTGGTGCCAAAGCACCGCCAGAGAAAACTACTTCGTTGTTCTCCATGCCAAAACCGTCTGCAGGGTCTGTTGAAGTGTCTCCCAAACTTCCCCCGGCTGGCGAAGGTGGTACAAAGATAGGTGGTTTTACGTTCCCGCCCTTTGTACCACCCTCGGCTTCTGCGCCTACGCAATTGCCCTTTGGCCTCACATCCAAGCCAAGTGAACCATCCACATCTTCATCGGCCACTACCTCCGAACCTCCAAAATCTGCGTTTGCATTTCCTGCTTCAAACACATCCACTTCAACATCGACCCTACCACCCACCTCTGGTTTTTCATTTGCTGCTCCCTCGAGCATCGCGAATACCACATCCACGCCGGTTGCTGGCTCCTCAAGCCAGGAAAATGAGGGTTCATCCGCTAGTTCATCGGCGCGGCCAACGCCGACTGCTCCTACTCTTGGTTCCGGCAGTGTGCCGAACTTCTTTGCCACCACCAAATCTACGAGCCCGTTCGGTACCTCTGATGCGGCATCCAAACCGGCATCAGTATTCGGCAGTTCGGTGTTTGGCAATAGTAGTACGACCGAGTCCAGCAAATCAATGTTCAACCCATCCCCATCCCCCTCTAATCCAGATAGCAAGGATAATTTCAAGGTTCCCACCACTCTCTTCGGTAATGCGACGGCGACATCTTCCGCTACACCGGCAAGCATCTTTCGCCCCTCTCCTGATAGACCTGTCAGTTCCTTTGGTAGTGCATCCCCACCTAAAACTAGCGCGTTCGCTTTTGGAAAACCAGCTGGAAGTATCGGGAACCCCGTAGGGTTTACATTCGGGGGTTCGCCATCTAGCGCCGGCGACACCACAATAGCAGGATCGTCGAG
>JBBPRB010000993.1:0-11300 GCA_038092815.1 Hortiboletus rubellus | reverse complement strand
AGACCTGGACGATTCCGAGTGTAGCTGACGTGACTGGGTCGGCAAAATCTCCTCCAGGTGGCGATACACTAGCCATCTTGTCAATAAAGTAGTACCGTGGTCACGTCATAGCAACACTCACGCTCCAACAATGGATACAGTCCCCTGTCGCTGGGGGCTGCCCAGACATTTAACCTTGCCGGCCCGCTCGTAGAAACTTGCCAATTTCGTGCCCAAGTACGCAGGATACCCAGAGTCAGCTGGCATCTCTGCAAGGCGACCAGAGATTTCACGAAGGGCCTCGGCCCAACGTGAAGTTGAGTCAGCCATCATGGCGACGTTAGATCCTTGGTCACGGAAATACTCCGAGAGCGTGATACCCGTGTAAATGGACGCTTCACGCGCAGCAACAGGCATGTTTGACGTGTTTGCAACAAGGGTGGTGCGCTTCATGATAGGTTCTTGGCGATTGTCGACTTCCATCGTCAGCTCAGGGAACTTTGAGGGGATTAGCAAGCAAATGCAAACAAACGACTAGCGTGCTTACTTCCATCAAAACTTCAGCCATCTATCATAGCAATGTCAGCAAGGTCAATCGGCATATAACAAACTGACCTCGTTTCCTCGCTCTCCACACCCAACATAGATGATAATATCAGAATTGGAGTACTTGGACAACGCTTGAGAAATGACAGTCTTGCCGCATCCGAAAGCACCAGGAATGGCCGTGGTACCTCCTTGAACACATCTTCGCACGATAAGTCAATGAAGCCTATCGGAAAGCTACAAAGCAACCCACGGGAAAAGAGCATCTAGAATTCGTTGACCAGTCAACAACGGGTAATCTGCGGTCAACTTCTCCGTGACAGGGCGGGGTGCGCGGACGGGCCATAATTGCATCATGGTGTGTTTAGTCGTTCGACCATTGAATTCAGTTTCTAGAACAATATCCTAATAGCATGTAATTGAGGGCCCAAAGGATGAATAGAAAGTCATAAGTACGAACGTCGACGGCATAACTTCCTTTTTCTGCGATGTGTGTGATAGTACCAAGTGCGCGGGGTGGAAGCATTATCTTGTGGTTATTCACAAGCGAATTCTCGTAGACACCACCAAAGATGTCACCCCCTGATATGTGGTCACCAACCTACGCATACTGTCAGAAGAGCACAGCATATGAAAGCAGAAGAATTACTTCAAAGGATGCCGGAATGAAATCCCACTTGAGGGAACGGTCAAGCGCTTCGGTGTTGATACCACGTGGAATATAGATAGACTTTGAGAGTTCTTGGATGGACTGGATGACCATGTAGCCGAATCAATCAATGAACAAAGACACGAAGCAGCTTACGCGCAATGGTCTTTGGATACCATCGACGATGTTACCCATCAAACCTACAACGTCCTGAATATAACACGCCAAGCCACGTAGATGCTGCGCACCTGGGCCCAACTCCACGCTGAGAGGCTTGCCCGTTCTGAGAACAGGATCCCCAACTGTGACACCCGATGTTTCCTCGTATACTTGGATGGTTGCTTTGTCCGCCTCTATTCGAATAACCTCTGAAATAAAAGTTAGTGACGCAAAGCCAAGTCACAAATATGCTGCAGATTTACCACCCACTAGTTCATCATGTCCAACGCGGACCAGTTCAAACATGGCAGCGCCGGTCATGTTCTCTGCGATCACGACTGGGCCAGAGACACCGAACACCTGACCAAAGCGCGATTCTTGTTCCTCATCGACGATCTTTGGAAGGTCACGCTTTGCGTTTTGTAGTGCACCAGCCATGGTCGTTGATGCAGAGGGATGCCCTGAGGATCCAAAACCGGAATCTGAATTCCATCGGGAATAACCGAAGCGCGTATACCCCAATGACGCGTCCTCGTCCTAACGTCAGCACGACCACGGTACTCGTCCTTCAAAATGCCTCCCAAAGCGTAAGTTTTCAATTTTGACGCTGCCTACGATTTCACTGACGATCTCCAGTGACTGGGAAAAATGTATGTTACACTATCTCGCCTACACTGAACTACGTTTGGCATACTGACCCTTTGCTAGACGAGAAGAAAGCAGACGAGAAAGAAGAAAAGATTCAAGGCAAGTCATCCCATATACCAACGAAACGACTTCTTATGCACCCTTTAGTGCTCACGGATAGCGATATCCAGATACTCAAGACTTATGCACGTTGCACGTTTGCATTTCTCTCCGTGACAGTTAATAACGCACCCAGTAGGGTCAAGGTCCATACGCCGCCAAGTTGAAAAAGATTGATACGGACATAAAAGAGGTCCAAAAGCGAATTGACGAGAAACTCGGTGTGAAGGAGTCAGACACCGGTCTAGCTGCACCGAACCTGTGGGACCTCGCTGCTGACCGCGCACGCATGGGCGAGCATCCCCTCCAGGTCGCGCGGTGTACGAAGATCATTCCCATCGATCCTAAGAAGGCAGAATTGGCTCGCGCAGTCAACCCCGCTGGAGCTGTGCAAGGTCAGAAAGGTGCTGACGAGCAAGACAAATATGTCATCAACATCAAGCAAATTGCAAAGTTCGTTGTTGGACTGGGCGAGCGTGTGGCACCCACTGATATTGAGGAGGGTATGCGTGTTGGGTGCGTGGAGTTGTTGTCTGACCCTTCTCCCTTCCGATAAATTTCGTACAGGGTTGATCGGAACAAATACCAGATTCAGATACCTTTGCCACCAAAAATTGATGCATCAGTCACGATGATGCAGGTGGAAGAGAAGCCTGATGTTACTTATTCCGACGTCGGGGGTTGTAAGGAGCAGATAGAAAAGCTGCGCGAGGTGGTCGAGACTCCTCTTCTTTCAGTATGTTTCTCAGAAAGAAACCTACAGATTGTTGACCTCAAATCTAGCCAGAACGTTTCGTGAAGCTTGGTATTGACCCTCCCAAAGGCGTTCTCCTTTTTGGGCCTCCTGGAACTGGCAAAACTCTTTGTGCCCGTGCAGTCGCCAACCGTACCGATGCCACCTTCATTCGTGTAATTGGATCTGAACTCGTGCAAAAATATGTCGGGGAAGGCGCCCGCATGGTCCGCGAGCTCTTCGAAATGGCGCGTTCGAAGAAAGCCTGCATCATCTTCTTCGACGAAGTCGACGCTATTGGCGGTGCACGATTTGACGACGGTGCAGGCGGGGACAACGAGGTGCAGAGAACGATGCTGGAGTTGATTAACCAACTGGATGGATTCGATCCCCGAGGGAACATTAAAGTTTTGATGGCAACAAACAGGCCAGATACACTGGATCCTGCGCTACTTCGGCCAGGACGCCTCGACCGGCGTGTGGAATTCTCGTTACCCGATAATGAGGGCCGCGCACACATCTTGAAGATCCATGCACGGAGGTATGTCTGTTTCGTTACCCTACTGAACGTCGTACCTAAAACGAAACAAATGCAAACTTGAAGTATGAGCGTTGAAAGGGATATACGGTTTGACCTGATTGCGCGGCTATGTCCCAATACCACTGGAGCGGAACTACGGTCAGTAGCTACCGAGGTGCGTTCCCAAAGTTCCTATCCATCGTGGTGATATATCATATAATTTCAAAAGGCTGGTATGTTCGCCATTCGTGCGCGGCGGAAAGTCGCAACGGAGCGTGATTTCTTGGACGCGGTAGAAAAGGTTGTAAGACAAGGTACCAAGTTCTCGTCAACGTACGTTAGCCTTTTATTCTCTTTCGTACTATAGTCATTAACCTTGTTCATATAGACCGTTATATCAAGTATACAATTAGTAGAGTAGTCCTGAACTCGTGGATCGTTATTTATTTTATCTCTTTTCATTGGATTGTTGACCGGCCGCTGGCTGACTTAATGGCAGGTAGTACATCATAATACATGGCTTGTCTTGCCGCACCTATGATATACATTGGAATATGGAAGAATCATGACATGCACGAACTCGGAATGATATCAAGGCCCATCGGCCAGCACGGTCGGGAGCGGACAGCACACTTTATGGAGTTCCTGCAACCTGCATCACGTTCCGTTCGACTCGGATGTGTCATATCGTGGGTAATTTCCGTCTTCCAGTGCCATGCGGCACGGCCTCAATCCACTATAGGCAGGAGGACGGTGAATCACGTTACCGCTTGACGGCCTTTCGTACGCCATTCGAGAGACATGATTGGAGGAGAGGTCAGCGAAAAAGGAAATTTAGGGTCGCTTATTGGTAGCCGACAGCTAGTGCTTTCAAACTGGTACCATACTGGTTGCTACCAACTTTTGAATTTGCTGATGGAGTTATGCATAATATAACGTTCTTCAGTGTGCTGTCCAGGGTTCCTAACTTGATATGCCCATATAGCTGGACAGTGTCCCAAAAATACGGAGCATGATAAATACTCCCACCTCTAGCGTCTACTGAACCATGCCTTCTACCCAGTGCTTTGTATCACCCAAACTTCCAACTGTCCTTGCAACTAATACACATTTAGATTTACCTGGTTATGATCTCTGGTTGCTCAATGTATGCTTCGTTCAATCTGATAAATTTCTCAGTATTCATGCCAGGTCCAGATCAATAACGTTCATGTCCTGCCAGTAGAACTTGGTGTCTCCAGGTTTGGGGAGGCTCTCTCAAAAACCCTGCAATTATATCCACACGCTGCGGGGCAGCTTCGATGTAGTGGTGGGCGTTGGTCTGTGGGTTGATTTGCAGGAGTCGGCTAGACTTCCGTCTCACTTTTCTTAGATTGAACTCATCAATAGTGCTGTTCCTGTGGATATTGATTACAAGCTCGACATGAACTCCGACTCCCACCTGAATGGTGATTGGGTCATCCAAGATGATATATCCCCTTTCCTGAGCCATCAACCTATTGGCGCTAACATTGTCAACGGCGATGCCCCCCTTCTTTGCCTTAAATTGACTTTCTTCAAGGACGAGACCTGTATCGGTGTCTCTTGGCATCACGCACTGGGTTGGTTGCTTTTTCTGATCCCATTCTCATGTTTTTGATTGCTAGCGCTCAACGCTAGGTGACGCCATCTTACTGTCGCGTTTCATGCACACACTCTCCCAATTTTATCAAGGTCTACCCCTGCAGTATGCAGCTCCAACCTTCAAGAAGCAACACTTTCCGACCCCGACCTGTGCTATCTCGAACGAATTTTGGCCCCACATACCCCATTTACATGACACTTGTTTTTTCAACGAAGTTGGAGAAATATTTGGTGAATCGCGCAAAAATGTTGAACATCTGAAATGGCGGTTCGAAAGTCACGATCTTTCCGAGTTTCGTTCGGCACTCGCTTCCCATGGACAGGATCAGGCATTCCTCTCGAAACACGACTGCCTCACAGCTTATCTCGTCGCCATATTAAATCATCACAGAAGCATGCCCGTGCAAAAGGTCACAAATGCATGCAGCGTTAGTAGTTAATATTCTTGACATTGGGGTCCTCATCCGTTTTCAGTATCGTAACATAAGCGCCTCATTCGTCGACGGGGATGTGGCAGGAAATATGATACTGAATGTTCGTGTATTCCATCAGTTTTTTCTCGCTAGGGCTGATTAGTGAATGCTGGATTCACTAGGTTCCTGCTACCATTCCGACGGATATGATTGGGATCGCTATGGCTCTCCGACATGCGTTGATAGAGTGCAGGGAACCCAATTACATCTATAACTGGGTGACAGTGGCAAACAACCGCATGCTCGAGATAGCAAATGCTGGAAAATCGTTCTTATTTTTGCCCCACGACGATGTCGTGACCGTCAATTCAAATACAGTGTAAGTCGTGCAAGTTTTTCAAAGCAGCTCGAAAGCCTATTTTCATGTCAGGATCGATTGGTGTAGTGCGCATTTTGGATGTCCTGAGGGCTCCCGGTTCCATTCGACCGGAATGGCCAAGTTCTATCTAAGATGTTTCAGGTCCAATCCAGCGAAAGGAGATGACGGTGTATGGCGAGCTCGTCAGTCGATTGATATCTCGATGGGTGTGATAGCCGAACTGAAACCAAAGCTCCTTGAAACTCTCGCTCGTGGCTTCCAATATAATCTGAACAAACTGTAACTATTGCTTTGTGGCATTGTGCATTGCTACCACATCGTCGGATTGGTTGTAGTAGTACTTAATAGCTGGATGTATTCGGCTGTGTGTAGCCTGTACATACAACTCAGGGCGCACGCACCCCACACGAGTGTGCTAATGCACACAGACCCGTCACCTGCACGCCAAGGTACGCCCTGAGCGCACCCCCCGGGCCAGCACCTCGTCACCACCCGCACAGACCAGCGGTCGAGCAGCCCACCACCCACCCGCGTGCTCGCTCCCTCCAGGTCACCCAGCCTCACCCACCCCGCCGTGGCTCGAGTGCGCTTCCTTCCCCCCTTCTTTTCTGAAGGAAATCCCCAGGACACCCCAACTTGGACCACAAAGCTTGCTGTGCACGAAGGTGAGTGGGTCGTGACTCACCAAGAGTGACTGGGAAGACGGAGGTCCAATCAATCGACGCGTCGATGGAGCCTGTCGACTGCAAAATTGAACTAGTTGGCAGGATTTGCCACTTACCGGTTGCTGGGGTGTCTGACCGAAACAGTCCGACAGAGATCTCGCCACACCTGGAGTCATGACCGCGGGTTAACGTTTAACTCCGTCCTCGTTTTGGTGCACCCTCAGTACCTTGCGAGTGCTTACTGTTTCCCTTGTCAATTCCCTCTCGTTCCACCAAAATAAATATTGAAACAAACGCCATAACTTTTGTGCAAACATCTCGTGCCTCTAAACATTCTGTATTTAAATCCCTCTTGTAAGAAAAAATGCTCTTTACAGTAGGTACAGATTTCCAGGTGGCTCTTGAGCGGAACTGCAGCAGTGTTAAATGAAGGCACCGCAGTGCTGTTCGCATGCTGGTCGACCTGATAGTTGCCTTCACAATTCGTACTGATCAACCATTAAAGGAAAACACTGATGAGCCGCCATCCAATGGGTGATAGAAGTCGGAGGCGGTTGACCTCCGATGTCAATTGCCAAAATGGTGCGGCACTAGACCACGTTTTTGTTTCAAACATCTTTCCCGTGTCCAGGCGAATGAAGCTCAGTTAGGCTCTCTACCCCTGCGCAAGATATACTTGGATGGCGTCGTCGGTGATTTGCAGCTTCCGTCGTTACCACGTTGCGATCTCGCACAAGCATTCATCGCCATCACCTCCATATTCGCCGTCTCGCCACGACGGGTTCCCCAGGCTCGACGCTACTGTTCCTAAAGCGGCAACAAGTCAGTGACCCTCAGGTGTCGACCGAAACTTTCAATGACTCTAGCAGGTGATCCTCCGCGGCATCTCCTTTAGTACGGGCTTGAGAACGCTCGGAACGCTACCTGAAGAGGTTCAACGATACGAAGTGCATCAAATAACGTCGTAGTGAGTTTCACACCTTGGGTGCATCTCATCTCGGATGAGAGCCAATTCCCCTTGGGTTGCCTCTGGACTACTGCTTCAGCTGTTGAATTGAGACACCCCGCAGCGACCGGCGGCTGGGGGAGCCACACTGATCCTACGACCTCCGATTTGACATCAATGTTGGTACCCCTCTCCACACTTCTTCCGAACAGGCTTTAATTATGGCAGTGGTTTGATTGGCATATTGCGAGTATGTTTGGACATTCGCACTTCGTTGTCCAAGATCCCTTTGGGAACATGGATTATAAAGACGAGGGGTTATGGTGGAGTGTGCCCCAATATCCCTATCCACCAGTCCAACATCCCTTGACCATGCCTCCTCCCGAAGTCTCGGACGCCATAACCTTGGGACAACCGCTCACGTTTCCGTTCAGCGGAAAAACCGCAAAGAATAGGCTCATGAAGAGTGCGATGTCCGAACGCCTTTCAACGTTCTCACCCTGTGATCCAGTGGAGCGTGGACAGCCTACTGAGGAACTCGTTCGGCTTTATGAAACTTGGGCAATGGGAGATATAGGTATGGCACTCTCAGCAACGACTTACAACCCCTGAACTGTCCTTGCAGGGATGATGGTCACCGGTAATATTCAGATAAAGAAAGATCATCTGGAAGCTTCAGGTACACCCCTTCTTTTCTATCCCACATCATCCTTGAATCGTAACATTATCGTAGGGAACGCAATCATTGACCAGGATCTTCCTCGAGATTACTTTGAGAACTACCAGGAGGTCGCAAGGGCTGCCAAATCATGTGGGAGTCTCGTTCTTGGGCAGCTCAGTCACCCAGGTCGACAAGTCTCCATCACATTACAACCATACCCAGAGTCATCATCCTGTATAGAGCACCCGGCGACTTCCGGCGTGTTATTCGCAAGGCCAACCCCTCTAACCAAGGACGGAATCAGGGATATAGTCAGGCGATTCGCATATGCGGCCTCGTTCTTGCAGAAAGCTGGATTTGACGGCGTCCAAGTGAAGTGATTTCCTGCCCTGTTCGAAAATCTACTGATAGTCTGGCAGCTTCACGCTGCGCACGGTTACTTGATCCACCAATTTCTGTCTCGCAGGACGAACATCAGAACGGACGAGTACGGTGGAACTCTCCAAAACCGTATGCAACTATTACTCGAGATCATCGCCGAAATCAAACGGGTAGTGAATGATCCAACTTTCATGATATCTGTCAAAATCAACTGTGAAGATTCTATACCCAGTGGGATTGACGCAGAGGAGTCGATCATGACAGCAAAAATGCTGGAAGCCGTCGCTGTAGACTTGATTGAAATCAGCGGAAGAGTCTACGAGTCAGAGCAGCAAGCTGGTCAACAGAGGGTGAGCTTTGTTTAGTGCATGCGGAAGACGCGACCTCATGTGCATTCGTACCAGACTCTTTTCTCTACTGCGCGTGAAGCGTACTTTATTGATTTTGCCGATCAACTCAGACCACACCTAGGACAGTCGAAGATTGTCGTTACGGGGGGCTTCAGGACAGCACGGGCCATGGCGGAAGCGATAAATTTGGGTTCTACAGATGGTCAGTTCAGTGGATCCTTGTCCCGCTTAATTACTGATGTATACGACTTATAGTCATCGGAATTGCGCGACCCTTGACTGCTGAACCTTTCTTGGTGAAAGACATTCTACGAGGGATCAAGCTACGAGCAAAATCAGACAAGTTCCCCCCTATCCAGTTGCTGCGGGTCAGTCACTTGGCTCCGCACTTCTTCTCGATGACAGCTCAAACCTCGTAGATCGCTGCATCAGCGTGCCAAATCGCTGAGATTGGGAATGGCGAAGACATCACTGACTTTGATAGCGCTTTCAATGTATCAAGATTTATTGCTAAGACGATGAAGGAAATACCCGCATCGATGTCTGAGCTGCTTTCAGTTCACAACACTAGTACGCTGTAAGCCGACGATACCCTTTTCCTCCTGAAAAGTTGGCCCGGACGAGCCTGTCTTCATGCACTGTATGACCCCATGTACACTTTATAGAACGCCCGATGAACTAATATTTTTCCTCTGGCCCTACTGAAGTTGATACTCTTTGCTTGCGATACATAGAATTCCCTTGCGTATTTCGCCGTGTCCCGTGTCTTGTGTAAGAATGGACAGTTCTGCAATCTGGTGCGTAAGATCACGCCTTAAAGAGATTGTCGCATTTCCCCCTGTCAATCGGTCCAATTCGACCCCCGTCCAGCCCGATCAAACGCCACCGTTGCGTTGGGTCATTGTCGGGCTCCGTGATCGGTATTAAGGTCTTGCGGCACTGCAGACTGACCGGACGACGCTGCGGACTCGTGTATCTGCTCAGATAGGGGTGTTATCTCCAGCAACTTTGCACGTTCTTGTGGGGTCTTGCCTAGGTGTGGGTCAGAGTACGGAATGAGCAGGGGTGAGGAAAGCAGCATACTTCTGCATTCCTCGATAAATTTAGCGAGGGGGCTCCCAGGAGTGAACGACACGTCCGTTTATGTGACTCCTGAGTATGAACGGCAATGGCGAATCGCCGTGACGCTTACGTTCGCCAAGCTGTGGATCAAACCCATCGTTCCACAGGCGTTTGAAATCTTCAGACGAGTCGTGTCAGTCACAACCTCGGAAGTGAGGACAAAGTTTGTACTGTCTACTTCATCCAGAATACCCCCGGATTGATAGGCTCCTGTCCGCTATTTTTTATCTTGGCGACTTCTTTTGTTCGCTTGTCAGAAATGATGCCCACGCAAGGATAGAGCAGTGCGACTGCTTTAACCCCCTCGGGCACCATGTCGAGGAGCTACGAACCTTGAATGTCAACAAAGAAAACGTTCGCGGGGACGATCTGATATTTACCTCGTCGCCCAGTCCGAAAACATCTTGAAAGTGTGCCTGATCCTTTGGTAGACCGACTGCGTATGCACAGTGACTACAGACTGTGGAGCAGCCACTGCTTGAGCTATGCGGGATTGATAGATCCGAGTCGTTCACGTACGGAATTAAATACCTGCCAGTGATGATCGTGCGTGAATAAGGGGCTAACCAGCTCGTGCTGAATTTTACCTCTGGGTTGCTTTCGCGAGGGATCCAACGCAAGTGTGCCATGAAGACGATGTCACTAGTAGTTCTTTCACTGAATCTCGGGCCCGACTCGGAGATGCGGTAACTTCCGGAGTAGGCACTTGCAAATTTGGTTGGACGCCGTTTGGCTAGTAGTAAGGATTCTAAGGAATTCATTCTTAGAATCACAAAATACATACCTCGACCTCTACATTTCCTACATACGTTGTTACGTAGACATACTCGATGCAACTTACAGTCACTCACGAATACATACGCGTTGTAGATCACAAATCTGACACTGCTCTGCCTCACTGTAGCACATGGCCTACTCTATAATTTCTGGTAAGTACGTTGGGACTTCTAACATTCGGCATTCATTGTCCTGACAGGCCATCGAAAAGAATGTTTTTCAAGGATACTCAGGCTGGCAACTCCCAGGTCGACGTTGGTGACCTTGCTAGCGCGAAACGACTCACCAAACAACCAAGACCTCGGTGAGGAGCTTTTCGACGACGACGATCCGGGTGAGTTCGACCGACGATTGCTTATAAAATGTTTTGTTGACCCCATCATTTCATTTCCGAACTCTCTGCGTCGCAGAACCTAGACCTGACAGCCTCCGATCTATGATAGCACAAGTTGAAGAACTGAAGTCGAGGTATTTACCTTTGTTTACTTATACCACTGCTTAGTACATCTGGATCTGCCTCTTCTCTGAGGTCTCATCGGTAATCGATCTTTACCAGTATCCCAAGTCTCAACTACTTGATTAGGTTAGTTAAAATTCCACTGGAACGAAATCACATTGGCAAGAAATTTGTCACAAGGTGGGAACCATGT
>JBBPRB010000992.1:0-11301 GCA_038092815.1 Hortiboletus rubellus | reverse complement strand
TTTGGTGGTGCGCGAAGCGCACCACCATTAGGGTTAGTATGGAAAGGGTTTTTGGAGTCACTGTACTTCCCTAAGATGCGCTCTCAATGTCTTCCAAGTAGCTCCTGTCGATTAGGAATGCTCAATTGGGTAGGTAGCGTTAATACGCTTCACTTTCACTTACTGATCCTCACACGTCACTTAGTCACACAGAACAGTCTTGTCGGAAGCATGCAGTACGCAGTTACTTGGCTTACCTGCTGTGGTGGGTAACTCAGAGATGATAGCGGTTGCTGGTCAAGAGTAAATTATGACTCAGATGACTGAGTCCGAAAGCTATATACGCTACATGAAGTGCGTGTGAACTAACTACTGTAAATGAACTACTACCATGTAATTCGAGTTCGTTCAACACTCCCCCTTGCTAAGCGTATGGTAATCGCGTAAGCATAAGGTGGTAGTGAAGTATATCGCTAGTTAGTCCTGCTAACTGCGCTTCTAATATCTAAGCCGATTTGAGACCTACACTGCTCGAATTTGACATATCCGAGGTTCTTGGTGAACATATCGGCAGGATTGTCAGTCCCTTCGATATAGAAGATCTCCACATGCTGATCGGTTACGGCATTGCGTACAAAATGGTAGCGTATGGGTATATGTTTGGTGCGACGTTCAGTGACAGGATTGTTAGCTATAAAAATAGAACCTTGATTGTCGCCACAAATAGGAATGGGCTTAAGATGAAACCCTAATTCCTCAAACATTTGTTTAACCCATATGACCTGGCGAGAACAGTCGCTCAGAGCCATGTATTCAGCCTCTGTAGAAGAGAGGGCTGTGGTTTTTTGTAAGTGTGAATTCCAAAGGAAAACACCATTCGCCAATTTTAAATAAAATCCCGTTTGGGAGTGGCGAGTTTCTGGATCTGCTCCCCAATCGGAGTCAGTACAAGCGGTAATTCCGCATCCAGAGGATCCGTCATACACAAGTGAGTAATCACGAGTGCCAAGTAGGTAACGGCAAATGTACAGGGCCTTGTCTAAGTGCTCCTGTGATTGTTACGCGTAGCGTATGCAAAAAGAAAGGCAAGCAAACGATACTTCTCAGGAGGTACTCACGAAGAGACACAACGTCTGAGAGAGTACGGAGAGACGAAGGATCTAAGGTTCAGTGGTCTTGAAGGGCGAAGGACGAGGGACGATGGACAGAGTCGGTCGGACGTCTGGACACTAGAGTACGCTAGTATTGCGCAGAACGAGTGTAAAGAATACAAGTACAATCGGTCTAGTATATGTAGTAGGGGACGCGTCAGCGAAGAACTCCATGGAAGGTGGAGGAATGTTTAGGTAAGAGGACGCGTCACCTACGTCGTGTGAAAAAGAAGGAACTACGAGACCGATGTAAGAGAATCGGCCGAGGAGGGATTAGTCCGAGGAATGCGAAAGAACAAGAAAGAAGGAATCAAAGAAGAACAAACGTGGAACTAATGGGCGAAACAAGAAGTAATCCGTAATACCATAACGTCCGAAAGTAACCTAGAAAAAGGTGTACTCGTCGTGGGAAGCAGAAAAGGAAAAGACGATTGGTAAGAAGAAAAACCGTAACACCGACCCTCTGGCCTCCATCCACATGTCCACCTCCGAACCTTCCGACTCTCGATGGTCTATCAACACTAATGGTTTTCTCTGTCTAGATGATAGAATCTATGTACCAGACTCCAATGACCTCCATCTCCGAGTCCTCCGATACAAGCACGACCATCCCCTCTCCGGACATTTCGGCCAGAACCGGACCTTGGAACTAATTCAACGCAAATATACTTGGCCAGGTATTAGAACATTCGTAAAGGACTATGTTTCGTCCTGCACGACCTGCGCCCGCGCAAAGGTTCCTAGGCACAAACCATACGGGCTGCTCAAGCAGCTCCCCATTTCAGAAAAGCCATGGAATTCCATCTCCATGGACTTCATCGAACAACTCCCCGTGTCCTCTGGATTTACCACCATCCTAGTAGTCATAGATCGCCTATCCAAGCAGTGCATTTTCATTCCAACGCACGATACAATTACATCTCCGGAGCTCGCCAAACTCTTCCTCCTCCATGTCTTTTTCAAGCATGGAGTTCCCTCCCACATTACCTCTGATAGAGGTTCGGAGTTCGTCTCTCATTTCTTCCGTTCGCTCGGTAAGGCCCTGGACATCCGTCTCCATTTTACCTCCAGTTATCACCCTGAAGGAGACGGTCAGACAGAACAAATGAACCAGACACTGGAGCAGTACCTCCGAGTCTATTGTAATTACCAGCAAGACAACTGGTCCAAAGTCCTGCCCCTAGCAGAGTTCGTGTACAACAATGCTCCGAGCACTACCACTGGAGTATCACCGTTCTTCGCCAACAAGGGCTATCACCCCAATATCACCATACACCCCGAACGTGACCTCATATCCAAGAGAGCTCGTGAATACTCCGTTGACCTTGATTCCCTCCACAGATTCCTCCATGAGGAGATGGCTGCCGCGCAAAAGCGATACCAAGGACCTGCGGATGCCAAGCGAACTCCGGCACCGGACTTCAAAGTCGGTGACCAGGTATTCGTCAAGGCAAAATACTTCCACTCAACATGGCCCTCTAAGAAACTCTCTGAGAAGAACTTAGGGCCATACACAATCATCGCTCAGGCCGGATCCCTCTCCTTCACACTCCACCTTCCGGACTCTATGAAGTCCATTCACCCTGTATTCCATGTCTCCCAACTGGAGCCCTCTGTATGCAACACAATCCCCAATCGGGTACAACCCCCACCTCCTCTGGTAGAAGTTGACGGAGAACCAGAGTACGAGATCTCCAAGATACTTGACTCCAAGATAGATTGAGAAGGAAGAATTGCAAGTTACTGTACCTAGTGCGTTGGTCTGGATATGAAGGAACGGATGATGAGACCTCCTGGCTTTTAGCCACAGAGCTCGTCCACGTGTCTGAACTCGTCCACGACTACCATCTCCGTTACCTGGACAAGCCCGGACCTCACTCCGGCGCTTGACTCGCGAACTTGGTACAGATGTCTTGAATATTTACAGGGGTGGCCTATTCTACTCCATTGACTCATCTGAGTTGCATTCCTCCACCACTGCCCTCTCTTCCTCCAAGCTCTCCAGATCCTCCGCCAACTCCGCTGCCACTACCACTTCCATCCCGTTCCCCTTGTACGCAGAGACCTCGGACTCCGAGTCCAAGGCCCACCCATGCACCTCCACCTCCTTCGCCACGACAAGCTCCTCCAGGAGCTCGTTCTGCCTGTCCAGCCTCTTGAGCAGCCACTGTATCCAGTACCTGAACTCCGCAGGTATTTGGAGCTGAGCGACTGCTGCCCACCCCCGAGCTCCCCTCTCCCTTGTCCAACTCCGACCCCTTCGTCTCCGACCTTGCCTTCTTCTTCTTCCCCCTCAGCGACTCGCCCTCCGCACGTCTCTTCCTTTTGGCTCCGCCCGCCTTTTTCGCTCCGCCTCACTCGCATTTCACCTTTGCCTCGATGTACTCTGTGGAGGACTTGGACTTGCCAGGCCCGAGTTCGCACTTGAGCCCCTGGTCCTTGCACCACTTGCACTCCAGCAGGGGGTCCCAGATGTTCCCCTTGCCCTTGACAGAGCTCTGCTTCGCTCGGACCTTCTTGACCTAGTCCTCGTTAGTGTGTGACTATCCACAGGTAACGAGTACTTACTCGTTTTCTGGCCTCCTCCTCGGCCTCCTTGCGGCATGCCACCGCCTTTGCCTCTGCCGCTGCCTTTGCCTCCTCCGCCACCTTGCACGCCTTCTCCGCCTTACGCGCCTCCTCTGCCTCCCACGCCTCCTTCTCCACCCTCCTTCTTCGTCGCCGCTTGGCAAACTTCGCGTCACAGAGGTCTTCGTTGTCATTAGCGCACTCCGCCAGGCACTTGTTGGACCAGTTCTCGATGTTGAGGATATCGGACATGATGGTATTGGGTGATAAGGTTATGCCAGGGCACCCTGGACTTTATACAGTACCGAAAGGCGATCAACAAACTTTCAGACTCCGATTTCCTAACTCCGCATTGTCCCTCGCTAAAGGCCTTCAGGGGTTCAGGCCTAGAAGGGGGATACTGTCATATCCCATATTTCACCCAAGTTCAACTCCGGCCCTCTGGGCCTATCATCAAGAACTCCCCTGCGTTCTCACGCAGGACTTGTCTCCGGACTCTGGACTTGTACTTAGTATTCTCTTTTCGTCTCTGTTCCTTGTTCTCTCCTATTTAGTATTAGCTCCATTACTTACTTATCTCCGAACCTGTGTCTCGCTTAGAGCACAGCTCCAGGTTTCCCTTACCCAGAGCTGTGCTCCGGAATACTTACTCCCGACTCCCATTCTCTTACCAATCCCTTATGACTCCATTTACTAATCATTCTTGAACTCTGTATATAAGTCTCCAATTTCACTCCTGTATTCCTTAGTTCAAATATTATCTAGAATAACTCTCCTGACTTCCACTTGAGTCTCGACCACTCTCCTCTGACACCTCCGCTCGACTTGACATCTCCATGTCTTAAGTCCTACCTCCAATCTCCATAAATCCGGGACCGAACTCTTGTAATGGTGCACCACATATGGTGAAGCCAAGTCCCACTTCCTAAATCACCTCCGGCGTTCCAGAGTTGATACCGGAGTTACGGTTCTAACAGCTACTCATTTTCTTAATATCTCTTTTACCCTTTAGTACTTAGCCAAGTGTCAGAGAAGCAAATAGAGCATGTGACCTCAGTTGCAAATCACCTGACTCAGATCATGTGACTGTACACAGCATGGGTCATAATAAGTCATATTGAGTCAAAGTGAGTCAAATGAGGACCAAGCAAAGCATTGCCCCTAGATTGGCAAAATGATCATGTGACCTGCACAGCATGAGTCATAATGAGTCATAATGAGTCACAATGAGTCAGCATGAGTCACAATGAGTCAGCATGAGTCATTGCCAAGCCAAAGGCTATTTTTGGCGATTGCTAGTCATTTTCTGACAGGTTGAGTCAAAGTGAGTTAGTATAAGTTAGTATGAGTCAGTATGAGTCATATTTTGGCACAGCCACCTCGGAACCGAAGGTGGCACAGCCACATGTAAACTACTATATAAGGAGCACGATTCAGCCCCATTTGGCAGGTTCCCTCTTTTAAGAAAAAGGTTCCTACTTGAGTAAATCTCAACCAACAAGTGCTCACAAGTGCATCCCTCTACAAACAAACAGTAAGGCTGTGTAGAGAATTTTCCCACGCTATAAATAGAACTACTTAGACCCAAGTTAGGAGTATACTGAATCCCTTAGGATAGGGACAGTTAGGACACCTTTAGAGAGAAAACCCCAGAGTGGGCAACTAAAGGGAATAGATTCCCAGCTAGTAGGGAGACCTAATAGTTCATTAGTACCCTGGGAAAGGGTCGAGCAGAGCATTTGAAGCTGATTGCCAACTCCTTAGTGCATAATAGAATCAGTTTAGAAAAGACTGTTCTGTATGACTAAGAGACGTGTGTGAATCAGTAGTGAGAGTGAAGCATATTTACGCTACCTACCCAATTGAGCATTTCTAATCGACAAGAGCTAATTGGATGCCCATTGAGAACGCATCTTAGGGAAGTAATCCTAGTCGCTACAAGAGTATTCCCTTCCTAGCAACTTGAGAGTTGTTTAGATCATTCCCCAACTAACAACAGTACAATTCATACACCACCCCAACAGAAACCCAGACCCTCAATGTGTTACTGAACCCCAATCACCCTCAACCTCGTTGACGATTGACGAACAAATCACGTGCCTGATAGTCAACCCCTTTCTATGAAATTGATACTTGTTTCTAGTATCAACTCGACCAGGGAAGAGTACTCTCTTCACCTCACTTCAGGTTTACTATCCATGAAGATAAGATTTAGTTGTCTGATAAGCGTTTTTTTAGCGTTTCTACTGATCTTATCTAGAAAGTAGACAATTGGAGCCCACCACGAGGGGTTTCAGTAACAAAGTTACACCACAACAAGTCCCATAGAAAGTACACAACTTACCCGTAAGTATACAACAAGACACTACGAATCATGGTAGGCACCCAAGGAGCAACACCTACTACATTACCCAGCCACAAAAGCCAAGATGCCCCTGACAAGTTCAAAAGGCACTACTCTGAAATCAGACACTTCTTAAGGCAATATGAGCAATTGCTCACCCAGTACAACATCACTACCGATCAAGAGAAATGAATGTGAAGGGATCACCAACTACTGTAGCAGTCAAGTTAAACGACTGATTAAATCCCTTGATGAATACAAGAACAATGATTGGGATGGAATGAAAGATAAGATCCTCCATCTCTACGATGCTGAGCGAGTAGACGCTCGATACAGAAAGAGTGACCTTAGGAAGCTCACTCAGAAATATGGCAAGAAGAGCTTGAACAAGATGTCACAATGGAAGGCCTACCAGCGCAAGTTTACAGTAGTTGCACAATGGCTAAAGGCCGCAAAGGTAATTCAGGATGAAGAATATCGCACCTACTTCTGGAAAGGAATCCCTAAGTACATGCGAGAGAAGGTGCAAATACATCTACTTGCCGGTAATACTGGCGTAGATATGAGCAAGCCTTTTCAGATTAGCGATGTAAGTCAAGTTGTAAGCCAGTTACTACATTGATACAAGTTCGATGAGGATGGCACAGACTTTGACACAAAGAGCTCCTCTGAAGAGAGTAGCATTGACTCAGACTCAACTACAGGCTCATCTGATGAAAGTTCAGATAATGAGTCTAGTGACGATAAGTGTCAAAAAAGGAAGAAGAAATCCTTAAAGAAACACAAGGACAAGAGCACCAAGAAGGCCCCTGAGAAACAGGCAAAGAAGAAGCCTGAACCGAAGAAATCATCCAAGAAGTCATCAGATGATGTAGATTCACTCATAGATCATATAAGTAAACTTAAGCTTGATGACCCTGCTTATGCAAGAGCTTACATCAGGGTCCTTAAGGTAGAACCTCTGATAGCAGACATCTTAGAGAAACCTAGGATAAAGTCTGTATCATTCAAGGAACCCCCTAGTAGTACACAGAATAATATTACTACTAGGGAAGTGTTACAAAGGTCTACTAATGTTAGGAATAGAAGTCTATCTAATACTCAGCCACCCTTTAAGTGCTTTGGGTGTAACAGCCACGATCATCACCTAAGTGATTGTTCCCGTGTGCTAGAATTAATAGACTGCGGAGAATTAGCTTATGACCGGTGGGGTATGGTAAACTTACCTAGGGACCAAGGACCACTCAACAGGAGAGCGAATGAGTTGATAATTGAAAGCTATCATTGAATGGTTGAGCAACATGCATGGGATAATAAACGGGCGCAGACGAACCTTATCATGGTAGACCGCGATAGCTTGAAGCGCGGATCATTGAATTATATTGTACCTGGAATATCGGTCAGTGATGAAGAAGGGTCAGATGAAGAGGATGAGAAATTATTCATACCTTATCTGTTGATGGACAAGAATGACAAAGATGATATTGACGAAGTTCTGCAGAATTACGGCGTGGTACAATCTCAGCGCCAAGCCAAGACTGCCCGAAAGGAGATCATGGATGGAGTATATGTACCTCCCAAGAAATTGGGAGGAAGTCAGCACCAAAATGAAGTGGTGATTAGAAACTCACCTAATACTTACGACGGTAATGCTAACGAGGCATCGTGTCCTTAGAAATGATCAATCTGAAAAGAAAGATCGAGATCAGTACAGATGGCGAAAGAATAAAGACAATGACGTACCGAGTACCCAGGATGATCTGAAAGGATCCCCAATAGATTTGGACGAACAGGCGAAGTGGTTCAAACGACAGGACAACATCCAGAACGCTTCCGTGCCATCTAAAGGCCAGAAAGTGAAGGACATCATCAGTGACGAGCAATCAAAAATGATTGACTTACCTCATCAAGAAACGAGCCCATTAACACGAGCATCGAAGGGCGCTCAACGAGTACACACTGACATGCATGACAATGACGATGTAGAGATGGCCAACATCTCTGAGAGGAAGCGATGAGGGAATGATGAAAAAGAAAGGAGTGCAGAGTTTCCCAAAAGAGTAGACGGAAATAAATCCCGTGTGAGTGTACAGCCTTTTAAGGAATATTCCAGAAATGTGGCAGTGCGACGCACAGAGTTAGCCACTGCCACAAATCCTTGTGACGTGCTGACTAAGATTCTCGGCACTAAGGTAGAACTGACCACAGGAGAAATATTAGGTAACTTGCGGGAATTGACACAAGCGTTGGCCGATCACATTAGGTTTCAACAGGTGACATCAGCTAATGCCGTGTTACACGCGCATCATGTCAGAACGAGCCAGGACCATGGGCCGTTACTGACAGTTCCTGTCCACATAGCTAACAAAGTATATAGTGCCATAGTTGACTCTGGTAGCGAAGTAAACATTATTACTAGAGAACTATGGGAGAAATTACAAGTGCCAATGGATGTCGACACTACCTTAACACTGCGTGATGCTAACGGAGGTAACGGTGAATTAAAAGAATTGATTCCCAATCTAGCTATACAGATAGGAGGACTAACTACTTATAGTAATTTTTGGGTATCTACTGATTGTCCCCTCGACATATTACTCGGCCACCCTTGGCAGCTGCAGAACTTTGTCTCCATTGACGAAAGATTAGATGGAACATATCTAAGATTTAGCTACGTTAATGGCAAAGATAATTGGACCTTGAAAATTCTTGTACAGCCGTTGGCTGCCAAGAATGGAAGCACACCGCTCATAGTAGGAGGGCGTAGCTCCACTCAATCTTATTTAGGGAAGATAATGGAGCTGGAGATCCAAAATGAGCCAAATATGGAAGTGCGCCCGGAGCTTGAGGTGCAAGAAGATCACAGCCCGACAATGTAAAGAATATTTAATCGTGAGTCCCCAGAGGGAGAGAATCTCTGGGGCACGATGCCGAAACATTCCTATCACCTCTCAGACGCTTATCAGACTATTTTCCAACCCAACCCATCCCTCATGAGCTATGGGCAGCCCCCACCCAGGCTCGATAACGCATGCGTCGGGACGCTTGCCTCGCCTGTGCACACCCCAATCAATAATTGCTTAGCCGACGTCATCGTTTTGAACTCAGCGCAGTATGCTACACTACGACCTGTGCTGTACAATGTAGACAGCAATTACCAATTAGTCTACATACTTCCCATGGAATTACCCAAAGTGAACACGGAATCCAATAAGCGTCAGGTAAGCCTACCCACTGTGGCACTACCTGATGATGCCCAGAAGATCACATCCCCTGTCCCCTACACAATATTTACCTGATTAGGTCATTGTACCGCTCCCTTCCTCCCCAGCTACCAAGCACAGCTTGAATACCTCCTCGAGCAGGAGAGCTGTGCGCTGAGTACCACCTCCACCACCTCGTTGACATGGAGCTCAGAAATCTCACAGTATCCATTGCTGCTCAGCAGAGATCTGGATCGCCCCAGAAAACTCTTCTTCAGTCAATCTAACCCTTTCATGGAGGGGATATTCGATCCCAACCAGTTCCATACTCAAATGAACCAAAGGTTTGGAGTCCTTCCCTTCGGGGAAGGACATTTCAATGGGACTAATAGTTTCAAGACGAATGGGAACTATGGGACTACCTACTTCCAGCCGCCTTTCGAATACAATCTGGACTATCACCCCTCCTTGCCCGAGGGGAAGATCATGTTGCCATATATCGACGCAGCGATCTTCCATACTACGACCTTTTACCTATTGCGAAGAAGGTACTTGGAGAAGGCTTGCGACTGGGATGGAGTGCCAAGAAGCGAGCAGCTAATGCATCACCCTCCCACAGTTTATTTTGGCCGCACCCCATCCTACAAACTCCACGTTCTGCATCTCCAGATCGATCGACGTCATCACCTCGAAGACATGCGAACGTTTCGCACAGACACTTATAGCGTTTTACATTCTATTCTAGCAGTACTAACTCTTCTGCAGGCATACGATTGCCTGCAACAGCCTGCCGTGGTGTAAGAAACTGAAGTTCCTTGTGGTCATATCCTATCATTCCACCAACTTCCACATCACTCCTAATTATATTCCGATGAATCCTAGCCCAACCCGATTCAATCCTAGTCCAACCCGATGTAAAACAGATAGTCAGTGCAGGGTGTGTCAAACCCTAAAGGAAGCTAGGGAAAACTAGCAAGGACACAGGGCGGGTGCGAGCTGATACTCGTCCCAAGGGGCCTAAGGTAGGTTAGTGGTGAAAAGGGTATGCGAAGACTTTCCCATGGGCAAGACAACAAATCCGGATGAACCTGGTCGAAATACAAAGATCCGGGGAGACGAAGTGGTTTTCCGGTCAAGGACGAGGACCGGATACGAGCGGGAAAGGTGACGAAGTTTTGGACGAGGTCAGAGGAAGACTTAGAATCGTAAGATCGAGCCGGAAAGAAGGTACTGCATTCCCACAAAGGGTACAGATTTTATAGTCCGGGCAACTCCCAAGACTTAGTACATATAAGATAACTACGAAAAGCGCGGTCAAAGGCTGTGAAGAAAATAATCTTCGCTGTCACAGGTAACAATGTTGTGTAGAAAGAGACAAGAAACCATACGAAAAGGTACGAATCGCCCTGTAGTCGCATACGGCGACCCTTCCATGGAACGAAGTAAAAGTGGTCTGGAACGATCCGGATGGAAGTAAGTGCCGCCAGTGATCGGGTATACAAATAAGGAAACGGAAAAAAGTAAGAATGACGTACGAAACGCAACGAGCTGGTTATATCATGTTAGTCATCGACCAGCCGTGCCCGGGTTGGGATGAACGATCGGAAAGAACGGAACAGAAAGTGGAAACATACTTATAAAGGTCGGGTCCACTCGGATGGACACCGGGTAGGACGGGAACGTTGCTGGACACCTTGGACAACCTAGAGGGTGCTGGAAAAGGGGAAAAACTTTGTATACGGATGTAGAGAGCCTCCAGCTCCTACACCGATGCAATCCAATGTAATCCAACATTATCTGTCCTTTTCCGGATCTCTGCACGTGCAAGATCTATCCAGATCTTTGTTTTTCATTCGGATTGTTTTCTTTTGGTTTCATTGAGCTGTCATATCACTTCGACATAGGCCTAGACCCCTTTGTGGTATTCCGCATGGTTTCTGTTTACCCGTGAAGGGACAATGTTCTTTTTCTTTTTCTTTGACATACTTGGTTACCGATTGATATTTCCCTTATTAGGAAGAGTCTTGGGTGTTCCCTTGACTATAAAACCCCTGTA
>JBBPRB010000991.1:0-11318 GCA_038092815.1 Hortiboletus rubellus | reverse complement strand
GGGCTATCAGCTACATCATTGAGAATATTGGTGTTGACAAGACAGATGGCATTTGGAATACTATTCTATAGGCTGTGGGCCATGACATTGGTCTCATAAGGTCCATCAGCATCATCTTTATCCATAAGGACTGCAGCGGTGCCATTATTTTCTATCACTCCATTACCCTCCATGTGCCTGCCATCAGACCCTAGGGTGTTGAGTTCACCCAGTGCAAAACACTCAGCTGCCAGCATTTCAGACGTAACATCCTATTCCAGTACAACTCATACTGTATTTGTGTGACTTGCAGGAAGTGCATATAAGTGTTCCACTAAGTGTGTAAGCAGGATATCCTGCTATATCTGAGGCATTTAAACAGCAAACTCCTGGACATATACTGGTGTGAGTATCCTCTGCCAGGTAGGTTGAGGCATATTTTCATTGTGGTCAAGCTGCATTACACTACCATTGCATAAGTACAGTACAATTTCTGGCAGTGTATGCGGTAGTAGTGCCTATATTTCATTTTATATATGTTGGGCATAGCTCCTATCACAATATACAAGCAAAAATGCAATATATAGTAGTAAATATCATAAATATCTAAGCTGATCAGATCTCAACTGCTCAGCAGTGGTCAGACAGTCTGGAACTCCATACAATCTGCATTCCAAGCTGCATTTACCTTTCCTTGCATGTGCAATGTAGGCACACGTCCCAATTTGGTTTGCTCTGGTTGCATTTGGCCTGGGATTATGGCCTACTTGCACCTTTGAGTCTATTGTAATTACCAGCAAGACAACTGGTCCAAACTCCTGGCCCTTGTAGAGTTTGCGTACAACAATGCTCCAAGTGCTACTACTGGGGTTTCGCCATTCTTCGCCAATAAGGGCTATTACCCCAACATCACTGTTCACCCCGAGTGTGACCTTACATCCGAGAGAGCTCATGATTACTCCGTTGACCTCGACTCCCTCCATGCATTCCTATGTGTGGAAATGACTGCTGCATAAAAGTGATACCAGGGACTTGCAGACGCCAAGCGAACTCTGGCACTGGACTTCAAAGTTGGTGACCAGGTATTCATCAAGGCAAAATACTTCCACTCAACACGGCCCTCTAAGAAACTCTCTAAGAAGAATTTGGGGCCACATACAATCATCACTCAGACTGGATCCCTCTCCTTCACACTCCACCTTCCAGACTCTATGAAGTCCATTCACCCCATATTTCATGTCTTTCAACTGGAGTCCTCCATACCCAATACAATCCCCAATTGGATACAATCTCCACCTTCTCCGGTAGAAGTTAACAAAGAACCAGAGTACGAGATCTCTGAGATACTTGACTCCAAGATAGATCAACAAAGGAAGAATTGCAAGTTACTATACCTAGTGTGCTGATCTGGATATGAAGGCACGGATGATGAGACCTCCTGGCTTTTAGCCACAGAGCTCAATCACACATCTGAACTTGTCCACAACTACCATTTTCGTTACTTGGACAAGCCCAGACCTCACTCTGATGCTTGACTTGCGAACTTGATACATTTTTCTTGACTATTTACTGTACAGAGGCAGCCTATTCTACTCCATCGGCTCATCTGAGTCACATTCCCCCACCACTGCCCTCTCTTCCTCCAAACTTTCCAGGTCATTCACCACCTCCACTGCCACTACCACCTCCATCCCATCTTCCTCGTATGTGGAGACCTCAGACTCCGAGTCCAAAGCCCATCCACGCACCTCCACCTCCTTGGCTGCGACAAGCTCCTCCCGGAGTTTGTTTTGCCTGTCCAACCTTTTAAGCAGCTGCTGCATCCAGTACCCGAACTCTGTGGATACTTGGAGCTGAGCAACTGCCACTGCCTCTGAACTCCTCCTCCCTTGGCCAACTCTGACCCCTTTGTCTCTGACCTCGCCTTTTTTTTCTTTCCCCTCAGCGACTTGTCCTTCATGTGCCTCTTCATCTTGGCCCCACCCTCCATCTTCTCTGCTCTGCCTCGCTCGCACTTCATTTTGGCCTCAATATACCCCGTGCATGACTTAGACTTGCTAGGCCCAAGTTCACACTTGAGCCCCTGGTCCTCGCACCGCTTGCACTCCCACAAGGGTTGCCAGACTTTGCCTTTGCCCTTTTTAGAGCTTTGCTCCGCTCAGACCTTCTCTGCCTAGTCCTCATTAGAGCATGACTACTGGTAAGCAACAAGCACTTACCCTCCTTTGGGCCGCTTCCTTGGCCTCCTTGCGGCGAGCCTCCTCCACTGCCTTTCACGCCTCCTCTGCCTTGCACTCTTCCTCTGCCTTGCGCTCTTCCTCTGCCTTGCACTGTTCCTCCGCCTTGCATGCTGCCTCCGCCTTCTGAGCCTCCTCTGCCTTGCACGCCTCCTTCTCTGTCTTGACTCATTGCCGCCGCCCGGCGAACTTGGCCTCACAGACCTTGTTGTTGTCGTCCGCACACTTCCACAGGTGCTCATCGGACCATTGCATAACATTGTAGAGACCAGACATGATGGTGGTGGGTGATAAGGTTAGGCCAGTGCAATCATGGACTTTATACGGTACCAAAAAGCAATCAACAAACTTTTGAACTCCAATTTCCTAACTCCACATTGTCCCTCACTAAAGGCCTTCAGGGGTTCAGGCCTAGAAGAGGGATACTGTCATATCCCGTATTTCATCCAAGTTCAACTCCAGCCCTCTGGACCTATTATCAAGAACTCCGCTATGTTCTCGTGCAGGACTTGTCTCCAGACTCCAGACTTGTACTTAGTATTCTTTTTTTGTCTTTGTCTCTTGTTCTCTTATTTAGTACTAGCTCCGTTTGTTACTGTACTTACCTCCATATCTGTATCTCGCTTAGAGCACAGCTCTGGGATATTTACTTCCGATTTCCGATCTCTTACCAATTCCTTACAACTCTGTTTACTAATCATTCTTAAACTCCGTATATAAGCCTCCAATTTTACTCCTGTACTCTTTAGTTTGAATATTATCTAGAATAACTCTCCTGACTTCCACTTGAGTCTCAACAACTCTCCTCTGACATCTCCGCTCGACTTGACATCTCTATGTCTTAAATCTTACCTCCAATCTCCATAAACCCGGGACCGAACTCTTGTAAGGGTGCACCACATACAGTAAAGCCAAGTCCCATTCCCTAATCACCTCCGGTGTTCCGGAATTGATACCAGAGTTATGGTTCTAACAGTAGGGTAGAATAGTATTTTATTCTACTCATCTGACATGCTTGCCAGCACTCCTTGGGCTCTACTCCACAGCCTCTGGACCTCGTCCTCTGGCTGACTTTACCACCCTTGACTTACTGTGTTTCCTGCATGTATGGTTTCACCACTACAATCAGCAGTATCTGATACTATTCTGGCAACCTGCATCTCCTTTTTGCCCCTCTGGCTTCAAGTTGTCTCCTTGAAGCCTCAGCTTTATATATCAATCTTTTCAAGGACTCATCTCCTGACAGCCACCACCCTCCACACTTTTCTCCCCGGTCTACCCTCTATGGACACTGGGACATCTACTCCTAAGAGGGGGGTATGGACTCCGCTCCCCAACTCTGGCCTTTGATTAGGCTCACTCTGCTCCCCAACTCTGGCCTTTGATCAGGCTCACTCTGCTTCATTCCTCACCCAACTCTGACCCATTTTGAATGCATTTTGCAACACCTCTGGGATATAGTACCTACTTTGTCCATACCACTCTTTACTTCTCCAACTCCTCCTCCAAACCCCCTGACTCCTCTTTATCCTCTGACACTTTCTCCATCTCCTCTGCCATCAGTTCAGCCAACCCCTTGGCCACCTCCCTTACCTCTGCCTCATCCCGGAGGAACTCCTTCTCCAGTTCCTCCTCCTCTGCTCCATACAACTCCTCCTTCTTGAGCTCTACCAAGCTCTTCAGGAGCCAGTTCTATCAATCCAACCACTTCAGGAAGCACTGTATCTAGTACTCAAATTTCATGGGTAACTGGAGTGATCCCTGCGTGGTTATCGCCACCCCCAATCCTCCTTTTTTCCTATTTGACTCTACCCTCTACACCTCCAGCCTCGCCTTTTTTGCCTTTCCCCTTGGCGATCTGCCCTCTGCCTGCCTCTTTCGCTTACCTCCACCCTCTGTCCCCTTTTTCCCGCCCTACTCACACTTGGCCTTTGCCTTGATGCATCCCATGCATGACTTTTACTTACTGGGCCTAAGCTCACACTTGAGTCCCCGGGTTGTACGCCTTGCACACTCCAGAAGTACCTGCTGGACTTTATTCTTGCTGGAGCTCTACTCCACCTGGACTTGCTCTGCCTACTACCATCAGCACAAAGTTTTTAGTGAGGTAGTAATCACTCACTTATTTTTTGGCTGCCTCTTCAGCCCTCCATGTCTCCTCCCCCTTCCTCCTCACCCTCACCACCTCCACCATGCGTCATGCCTCCGCTTCCTCTTTTGCCTTGTGCCTCACCTCCTCCTCTGCCTTCCTCCACTCCTTCTCCACCTTGACATGTCGCCACCACTCAACAAACTTGGTCTGACAAAGGTCATCATCATCATCTGCACACTCCACAAGGTGTGCATTGGACCAGGACATGATGTTTTTGATTCTGGACATGGTGATGATTATGGTTTAAAAAGCATCCAACTTTCCTTACAGACTTTATAGTCTTTTCTAAACTCTAACCTCTGCTTTCTAACTCTGCCCATCTCCACCTCTACATTGTCCTTCTATAGCCCTCAGGGGTTCAGGCCTAAGAGGGAGATACTGTTATATACTATACCAATCCCTAGCACACTCTGGCCTGTTCTCTGTAATTATATATCTCCATTCCTCCAAACCTTCTGTATCTTTGACTAAATTCTTCTGACATTCCACTTACGATGTTCCTTGTTCCATACTTAGTTTAGTCCCGATTCATAGATACCTCTGACCTGTGCTTGCACAGCTAATAGTTTATTTCTAGTAAATAGCTCACTGTGTGTGTTTCATTCATGACAACACATAGGTTGTCTGTTATATATATGTAATGCAATCTCAACAGTATCTTGCTAGAAGGATCTAGGCATGCATACATGTTGGTGATTGGCTTTAGCTTTTTCATGCAGAATTTGATTGAGTCTCTCTACACAACTGTTTTGTTTGGAAATGTGGAAAACAGAAGTCTAATATGTAATGCCTCTGGACTGAAAAAATGCTTGTAGTATCTCAGCCATGAATTCTCCCCCTTAGTCTAAAGGTACAGAGGTGAGTGAGTGACCAGTAAAAGTTGCAGCCCAAGAAACCATTGATTGGAAGTATTGTAAAACAATATTCTTAGTGTGTAAAAACACAACAATTGCAAAACTTAAATAGTGTTATGGTTTGTCTCCTTTCTCATCATCTTTATCTCTTTTGTTTCCCATGATGAGTACACCTTTTCTTTATTTCAGATGGTATGGGAGTTTGGTTTATTCTTTGCAAATCCTTTGACTTCTATGTTTGTTTATCTTTGATTCCTTCTATCGTCTTCTCTCTTGTTCTTTGGACAGCAATCTCCTTGGCCAATTCTCTTACATTAACCTTGTAGTTCTTCTTTCTCCTTCTGGTATTGATGATGTGTCACCTTACCTCATTATTCCTTCATCTTCCACCACCTTCCATGATGATGTGTCCCTTAGTACTTATACCAAGCTGCCCTGTACCAGTAGTCCTTACACTTGTTCTATGCAATAACAGCATATTCTTGTATCCTGACATCTGATTGACTCAGATCCTAGTCTTTGTCCTCTGAAACTCTTGACATCTTTTGACCCCTCATTCTTATATCCTTCTTTAATGTTGAGTCTCTTTGTGAGTATCTTCAAAGAAGTATAAAGTCCCTAAGATTCTCTTTGCATATGCTTCACATAACAAAAGAACAAGTGTAATCTTTGTCCCTCTTATTTAGGAGTAGGACATTCCCTTTAGCAACCACAAGTGCCAAAAGAGCTATTTAACATGCCTATGAGCTCTCTAAAGAAGAATACCACTCTGACATTGACATAGACTTTAAACAACCCATCACAACTCCAAGATGCAATACTCCTCTGTGATACAGAAATCCTTGTATTCCAGCCAACCCATTAACACCAGATCCCTCTGCTACTTCCATGTCTTGTACTCCCACTAAACTCAAAGCAGCCCTTCCAGCTAACTTCTCTAGAGAACTAGTCAACGCCACACAATGAAATAAAGCCATGTGTGCGTACTTTGCCATTAACCCTGATTTGTACATCCTTGACATCCAAAAGATCATCATAATCACCTTGAATATGATGAGTCAAGGACATGGAGTTTCATTCTCTGAAATGTGGTATGACAAGATGGCCAACACCAATGTCCTATCCTTGAACAAGACGTTTGACAAATTTGTAGAAAACTTTGAGACTATTTTTTTCCCCTTTGATACCAAAGCAACCACCTACTATGAACTCTTGAAACTTACCCAAAAGTCCTTCTGTCTCCCTGATGGAGTCATTGATGACATTTTCTAGAAATATATCACCAACTTCCAGAATCTCTTCTCCCAAGTTGAAATCACTAATGATGTCACTCTAATTGACCAATTTTCTCTGGGATTAGACCAACAACCTGCCACCATGATCCTACCTAAGAGTCATGAACCTGTTAAGGGAGGGTGAGTATTTGAAGTGAGAACTGACACTTATAAGAAAGCTCAATGTATCACTAAAGGATTTACTCAAGTTTTCAGAATAGATTATACAAAAATCTTCTAACTTCTTGTTGCTCCAGCTGCACTTCACAATTGGAAAATCAAAGCCTCAGATGTCAAACTGTCTTGGCATCCAAGTCGAAGAACTTGGGCTTGGGTGGGATCTTGTCCTTTAGAATGCCATGGAACGCAACTGGAGTCGCATCGACTGTAAGAGTTTTGTCGTATTCACTGCTATCCTCAACTTCGCTCTTCTCGTCACTGCTACACAAATAGTTAGTGAATAGGTTGAATAAACGAATGCTTCTTACGACGAATGAAGCTGAAGAGAAATACTAGCGCCTTTCACCTGCCGTTTGATTACCATAGCTGGTGGATCATTCTGACTCGGATCTTCTGACTCAGAGTCGCTCTCAATGGTAGTGGTTTCGTCGTCATCTTCTATAGCACGTTTTCTGATATCTTTCAACCTTAGAATAATCTTCTACAACCTTCCATCAGTATCGGTCTCATAAATCAACAGCATCTTACGAGAGGGCCTGGGTGCTCTGGAGTGTAGTTGAGAACATAAGTCGGCCAATTGTTGAGGAGATTGTCGACCTCTAGTATAACAACATTGTTTTGACTGATTGTAACGTTCGGGGAGCCAGTTTGTTGGCTGATGGTGGACGACATCTTGATGGTTGTGGATAAGAAGATGAAGATGGGAGTTCGGTGCGAGACGCATGCATATATAGTAGTGCATACATCCTGGTTAGGGTTAGGGTTTCACCCAATAGCCTAGACACAACGGTTTGAACTTTCAATTGCCGTCGTCGGCATCACTTCGGATGGGTCACTCGAGTTCTCTGCCATGGACGGGTCACTCGATGGCCCCTCGACCGTGGGTCACTTGAGTTCTCCTGCAGCTCAAGCACTGTCGCTCATCCACCAAGGTGCAGATCGGGGTCAGAATACAAGATCTTGAACGGGAAACTCAATGGCAGAATTCGCATCAGTTCAGGTATTTCTCTCTGCTTTTGTAGTTCAACTTGGTGCTCACATTATTCCTAGGTTATTTAGTTCTCCATGTACAGATATAATGGACACGTATATAACACCTTCCAGTGACCGCCGGTTAGGCATCAACCCTGGGATGCCTAACCACGAGTGCCTCTCATGTGGAGCTGTCTTTTCCTCTCGCAAAAAGCTTTCATCTCACAAGCCTCACTGTAAGGCAACAGTATCACTAACTCTCCAGGTTTTCGAACAAGGACGACCCGAAAAGCGTCCCCGCCATGTTTCCCCTGTGCTGTCCGATGCTGGGAACGCTCCTGAGGAAGACATTATTCCCACTGATCCTTCTGAACTGTGGTATCAATCAGACGAGCATGATGTAGGTGTCATAATTCCACTTTCTCAACTCAATATGGACTCAGCGTCAGGTAGAAATGGGTGGTGCTTCCCCCCACCTTGATATCTCTCCGCCGCCTGTTCCTAATTTTATCTCGAAACGTTCGGGTCGTCAAATTCGCATGCCCGCCCGGTATGCAGATTTTCTACCAGGTACTGCGACGCACCTAGAGCATATGCCGGCAACATCACGCCAGCAACGTGGACGGACCCAAAATCAGCCCGCGAGTCCACTTGCTGCCCCTGTTACTCCCTCAGAAGAATCTCAGTCATCCGAGTCCGAGGACCTGGATACTTCATTCGTGACCATCCCAGATCCAATGGGGATGTACCGCGTGTATCCTATTCAACCGACGCATGCACCCATTGACACGTTAAACAGTGTCACCGATGATCCAAACCTTGAAGCTGGTGACCGACCAGCAGCCGTCGTTGCTCATGATGCACCAAAACCCGACTATTTTGCTCCCTTTACCAATCCGTCTTGTGGTCTGCTTATGGCGTATCAATACTCAGGTACCTCGTCTGGTTCTGCAAATCAGCTAGATCGGCTTCCGAGTTTTCTCAATCACCCATCCTTCCACGCACCCGATACTCGCACATTCTCTCATGCCCGTGAAGCAGATCGACTCGACAAATACTTGGAAATCCCCAACAATCCATTTCATGAGAAACACGGGTGGAAAAACTCAACAGTCAAGATTCGGTTACCAAAAGAAGATCTCCGCTTTGACTGTGAAGAAGATGCCCCGGAGCTCGATATACCAGGTATCTATCATCGAGATATGACTGACATCATTCATTCAGTGTTTGTGGACGAAGTGTTCACTACATTCAACACCACCCCATTCACGCAGTATTGGAAAGCAGGCGATCGGGTCCAAGAGGTTTTCTCTGAGGCTTACGCATCTGCTGAGATGCGAGAAGCCTACTCAGAGATCAACTCCTTACCACATGATCCTGACGACAATCTTGAGCGTGTCGTCGCCTCGTTGATGATGTGGTCGGACTCGACACATCTCACTAGCTTTGGAGACGCCTCCCTTTGGCCATTCTACCTTTTCTTTGGCAACGAGTCAAAATACACCCGAGCAAAGCCAACATCACTTGCGTGCCACCATGTCGCTTATATCCCCAAGGTAAGTACTATGTTTGTGTCCGTTCAAGGTTTGCTCACTTCCAGATGCATCTAGCTTCCGGTCGATTTTCAAACTTTCTACATGTTTCATCACGATGTCCCCGCTAGTGCCGAGGTACTCACGCACTCGAAACGGGAACTATTCCAGGCGATATGGGCACTGCTTCTCGACGAGAAATTCATGCATGCTTACCACCATGGATTGGTCATTCAATGTTACGACAGGATCACACGGCGGGTATTCCCACGATTCTTCAGCTATTCCGCAGACTACCCGGAGAAGTGAGTTTGAACGCATGCTAATCATTGTGATTACCCGTACTGACGGCGACTTAGAGTGTTGCTCGCAGGAATCAAGTTCCTGGGGCAATATCCATGTCCACGGTGTCTAGTGAAAAAGTCCGAGCTCGATAAGATGGGTCAAGCTCGAGATATCAAATGGCGAATCAAACACAAACGGGTTGATGATGCCTCACGGCGTTCACGGATTCGAACAGCTCGTCGCCTCATATTTGAGAAGGGGGCAGCAGTAGACGGAAACCGTATCAAGGCACTTCTGGGAGATTGGTCGTATGTTCCGACTGCTGTAAGCTGCCTCAAAATCAATGTATGAAACTGATACTTATGATCTTAGAACACATTCTCTGCCCGTCTTCACGACACTGGCATCAACTTTTTCAAGTTCTTTGTGGTCGACTTGCTGCATGAATTTGAAAGCGGCGTCTGGAAAGCTATTTTTCTACATCTATTACGCATTCTTATTGCCGCAGGAGGAGACAGAATTCAGCACCTTAATGAAAGGTACGATTTCGTCGCATCAATGTCATTTGTTATGAACTAATATCATTCAAAGGTATCGTAATGTACCCACATTTGGTAGGATCACGATACGCAAGTTCGAACAGAATGTCTCAGCGATGAAGAATCCTGCAGCGAGGGATTTCGAGGACATCCTACAGGTTTTTTTACGATGCTCTCTTAAATTACTAACTACTGAGTGATCATGGCTTATTTTATAGTATGCAGTAACATGTTTCGACAACCTACTTCCCGAACCACACAACGAGTGTATTCTCGACATGCTATTCGACTTGGCAACCTGGCATGCCTACGCAAAGCTGCGGGTTCACACAACGGATACGCTTGCCTTTTTCGACAAGGCAGTAATCGCTCTCCGCAAATCGATCCAGAAATTTGCTGCCACGACATGTGAATACTATGATACGTTTGAGCTTCCCCAGGAGACAAGTGCCCGTGGACGTAGAAATGCCAGGGTTGCAGTGAAGAAAGTGAAAGCTCAAGCCCAGCCAGCGGTGACCCTGGAACGAAAGCGCCGCAAGCTAAATCTCCAGACATACAAGTATCATGCACTTGGTCATTATCCCGACACGATCCACGCTTTCGGGACAACAGATAACTATACGATGCAACCGGTGAGTAGTGCATGTCCGGAGATGCTCAGTTCTGATCAGTACTCCGTCATTGCAGGGCGAATTACAGCATCGGCATGTAAAATGGCGCTACCCTAAAACGTCTAAGAACAAGAAGACAATGCTGGCTTCCATGAGCAAGCACGAGTCACGAGCGCGGTACTTCAGCAAGTTCATGACAAAAGTACTGTGGAACAACAAGAACGACCATGCTAAACCGCCGAAGGAACAGTCGGGGCGTCTCTGCACCTCTCCTACCGAGCATTATCATATTGCAAAGGTCTCGAGGGACAAGTTCAACCTCAGCGTATGGTTGAACGAACAAGCTGGGGATCGTGCTATCAAGGCAAGTCATATTATGGCCAACGGAGCACTCATTAATTTCTGTGAATTAGGATTTTCAAGGTCGTTTAAAGGACCACCTTCTGACCCGCTTGGAGAACATCCAATATACAACGGATGAGCTGGAGTTTTCGGATGAAGACCGTGACCTTGTCGGAATCGTGGAGAACAAGATCTTCGAACACAAAGTACTGCGTTGTAAAACAGATAGTCAGTGTAGGGTGTGTCAAACCCCAAAAGAAGCTAGGGAAAACTAGCAAAGACACAGGGTGGGTGCGAGCTGATACTCGTCCCAAGGGGCCTGAGGTAGGTTAGTAATGAGAAGGGTGTGCGAAGACTTTCC
>JBBPRB010000990.1:0-11321 GCA_038092815.1 Hortiboletus rubellus | reverse complement strand
GGCTCCGAAAGTGATGTCGGATTAGAGAGAAGGAGATTTGAGAGATCCATGAGTGATGTGTACAGTGAGTGATTTCCGTCGGCTTAAGTACCTGAGCGAGTGCCAGCGTTAAGTTGTCAGAAATAGATTGACAGCATCGCGTTTCAATCGAAGTGTCAATGTAACTGAAACGACTTTCGGGTGCACATCCTAACAGAATGCCCCACGACAGAATATTGAACCTATGTATTAATAGTGCGACGCCGAACGGAGACAAAGAATATGATGGAACAAACCCACCTTATACCACACCCTCGGAATCAGCCAACCTGGACTCAGATGCGAACGCGTAACTTAGAGCGAGTGCGGTAGCCGACTCACCTGTCAAAAATCGTTGGCATGGTTTGATCATCATGGTCGCTGGAAAGTCAATGTCCCGGCTATCATTCCGGCTCCGCTCGAATTGGCGATAATCCGGATCCAAGGCCGAATATTTGCTGAGACCTGCCACTTGACGTTTTGGTGGGTATCAAGCTATCCAGGCACCTCTAACGACCGGAGACACCGGATAGTGTAAGACTGCCTTCTCGGATGATCGGCGGCCGTGTAAGCGATCAAGCATCACCGGTACCCTTCGATCCTCAACACCCTCGAGAATATTGTGCGATACAACGACGCCTCCAGTCGGCGACACAGCAAATAATGTTCATGTCATCGACGCTCGGACACAGACAAGGATTTGAGCTCGGCACGGAAAATGGTGAAAGCCACTTGCGTTCAACGGACCAGAAACCACATTGAGCGGTTGAACATTATCCATGGAAAACGCGCCTAGTCTATGGGCACAAGCGTTCGACACAACAATACATCCGACGATGAGATCAATGGGAAACCGTGCGCGCAGAACCGATAACAACATCCCAACAAACTATCAGCCATTCAAGGAGCGAAACGAACAGCCAATACTCAAGGCCAGGCAGGTGACAGAAGGTAGGGCAAAGCAACACAGTGACGGAAGAAGGAAAGTTTGATGGGCACAAATATTATGATACAAATACACGCACATAGCAGCGGGCAAACATGTCACGGTACAAGGGGCGTGGGTAGCAACTTGCAATTATTCCCCGCCAAAATTTGTGGGGGGACGAAAGGCCCACCACCTCCGTAGCGGGAATATTCGTACAACCCCCCTCCTTTTCCGACGTCGGAACCGCCATACGTGGCCGGGAAGCCTCACTCCGTAATCGCACCCAACATCTTTTCCACCTCGATCATCGCTGGCCGCAACGGCGGTATCACATTCCAACACCGGTCCAACACGCTCTAAAACGCCTCCTCCTGCATCGCCGTCAAGCACATGTCCAGTATGGGCGGTGCCCCACGACACGGTCGGACGCTGCGTAAAATGTCGAGCGGCACCGCACGGTCATTGTGGCGGTGTGGGTACGGTAGGTCGTTCGTGGCCACCTAACGACAACGACGATCAAGTTCGTCATAAGTATAAGTAAAGAGAAAATAGTCGTGACACAGGATGGATCGTGGACAATGCAAAGGCGCACCTCGAGGCAGACGCAGGCAAACGAGAACACGTCGCTCTCAGGCTCCCGCGTAACCGAGCATGGCACACCGTCGTCGTCCCCGACGTGCGCGAGGATCAACTCTGGCGCCGTCCAGCGCGTCGTTGAGTGAGAGTTCCTCGACGACCGTCGACAATCGGAAATCGGAAATCAGTGCATCCCCCTCGTCACTGATGAGAATATTGGTCTAGAAAGAGCGGTGTCAGTTGGCCGCTGACGAGGGAGACTGTGAGTGGGGAGAACGGACGCCTTTGAGGTCCCCGTGGATCACGATGGGTTTCATGTGGAGATAGCTCACGCCGGACGCGATTTGCCTCAACTACGGGATGTTTTGTCTTCGGACCCGCCTCACTTACCAACGCTAATCGGTCAGCGCGGGCGTCTTTTCGTTGAATGTACTGCATGATTGTGCCATTATTGCACCACGGAGATACCATCGCAATAGAGTGGACCGACTGAATGACGCCGAACAGAATCTAAATGTTGATATGCTGTAGACGATGCCAGGCGGCGATCTCTGGTTTCAAGCGCTAAGGTATCCATCAGGGACACAATGGAGACTGCATACGATCGAACGGGACACAAAGCGAGCCGCTCTTTGGTTTCATACCACGCAGGGTCACCGCCAATCAAGTCCGCAAGGCAGTGGTAAGGTCGACTCACCAGCAGTTCCAGTACCGAGGTCATACATTTGATGTACTCTTGCGCTTCCAGGAACACGACTTGAACCTTTTCACCAAAGTTCCACATACTCCTCAGAAAATACTGGAGGCACGAAGGAAGCTTCCCGTCTATGCACAGATGGACGAATTTTACAAGATGGTGCGTCAAGAACTAACCTTCAGCCTCAGTTGCACCACGACTGCCGTCCTGGTGAGGCTGTAATTCAATGCCTCGTCGGGGGTGCTAACGACATATTCGCAGTTCAACGCAAACCAGATCCTCGTCATGGTTGGCGAAACTGGATCCGGGAAGACTACACAGTAAGTTGGTGGCCGAGAGAGATTCCTTCTTGTCCATCTTTTTAAGACTGTGCACTTATAGACCGGCCCCTTTTCGTCGGTAGAATACCCCAGTTTGTCGCATTCTCATCTTAATCGCTATTCGACCATCATCCCCGACGAGGCTCACGAGCGAACCCTGGCCACCGATATCCTGATGGGTCTCTTAAAGTCGCTTGCTAAGAGGCGGTCAGACCTCAAAATCTTCGTCATGTCCGCCACCCTCGACGCGCTCGACGCGCTCAAGTTCCAGAAGTACTTTGGGATCAAAGAAGGATCTACTGGGCCATTGTTCAAGGTACCCGGACGCACGCACCCTGTCGAAGTCTTTTATACGCAGGAGCCCGAGCCTGATTATGTCAAGGCAGCGATTCGGACGGATTTAATGATTCACCGCGCGGAAGACCCGGGTGACATCTCGCCTTTCCCGACCGGAGAGGAAGAGATAGAGGACGCTTGTCGGAAAATTAAACTAGTGGCCGACGAACTTGTCAACCAGGACTCCGAGTCTGTCGGTCCTTGCGTCTGCATCTCGCTCTACTCGTCCCTTCCACCTCAACAACAATAGCGAATATTCGACCCCCCTCCACAAGCCCAGACACCGGGTGGTTCTCCAGGAAGAAAAATGGTCGTTTCGACGAATATTGCGGAGACGTCCTTGACAATCGACGGCATTGTTTGCGTTGTGGAGCCTGGCTTCTCTAAGCAAAAGGTGTACAACCCACGCATACAGGTTGAGAGTGCTTCAGATTGCACACGGAAAAGGACTTTATGTCCGAACTCGAGGAGCAGACACGTCCAGAGATCCTTTAAAGCAACTCGGCGAATACTGTATTAGAGTTGGTGAAGGCTCGAGTCAAGGTACGAGCGCTCGCTGGCGATTGTTGGATAATCGCCCACGTGTTCGTGTCTAGGACCTTGTACGGTTTGATTATGTGGATGCCTTTGCTCCAGAAACCCTTATGCGGGCTTTGGAATTGTTGAACTACCTGGCGGCGCTGGACGATACCTTACCGCACAGGGGAGCATCATGGCTGAGTTCCCGCTGGATCCTCAGATGTGTCGTCATTTATACGCTCCCGGGGACATTCGATAATACTGCTTTCAGCTTTCGAAGATGCTTATTTCGAGCCCCGAGTTCCTTTCTAGTAACGAGATTCTTGCGATCACCGCAATGTTGTCCGGTAGGCGCCACAGTTGTTGTGCTCTGGATATATGCTCATCTCAATTCCCCAGTGCCTAGCATATGGCTTCGACCGAATAATCAGTGTAAAGAGGCAGACGCTGCCAAGGCCCTATCTGTGGTTTATTTTCGTACCCATCGTTCACGTGTTGCAGATAAAGGCGATAGGAATTGAACTTGGAACAACTACCTTTCTGCGCGTGGGCTTGCTCAAGCCGAGAACGTCCGCCAACAGCTTGAGCGCACTATGGTGCGCTACAAAGTGGCCATTCTATCAACCGCAGACAAGCGAAAGAGGTACATCAACATTAGGAAAGTAAAGGACTGTGCTGTGGGCTCTTTGTGCAAGTCGCGCACAAGGAGGGCGAAAAGGGTAACTATCTGACGGTCAAGGACAATCAAGTACGTTGTCCCCAGTAGATTTCTTCCTGGCCAGGGTCGATTGACAAGATGACGGCGCTAGGTTGTCGGCTTACACCCGTTTTGCGGCCTGACGAGACCTTTTATCCGGACGGTGACGGATGTCAAGCCCGAGTGGTATGTCCATGTTGTCATTCTCGCGTAGGGATGTCGAGTCTGATACGGGGGTGGAGCTTGCCCCCGTCTACTTTGACCCCGAAAGTTTTCCAGATGGAGAGGCGAAGAGAGTTTTGCAACGTCTTACCGCCAAAAAAGGAATGTGGGACCAGCCAAGAAAAAGCAGAAGAAGAGAGTCGTTGGCTGATGAATAGTGCCTTTTTGCCAAGCATCTGCTTGGGCTAGCTATTATATACAATGTAGATTTTCTTCCCCAATACGTAGCCTTGTCCTTGGACTCGAAGAGAATCGGATGATCGGGATAAATAATGTAACAAAATGGTATTTAGATCAGATACAAGTCTACAGATTGCTGTCTGGCGGCTCATATCCTCCTCGGAGCGGCGAACGAACCAAACAAAGGCTATCATCATCCTACTTTCCCTGACAAAACAGCTCTGAAGCCATGAACGCAAAGGGACAACGCGCGCGCGTGCAGGTGTGTGGATCAGCACACGATGTGTGAAGTGCCGCTGAAATGTGACATGTGAGCATCCCAGAGTCCCAGCACACGTTCGATCGTCTGAAGCACACTCACTCTCCACAATCATTGCGGCCCGATACGACGCTCGGATCACGCTTCTCCACGTCGAGCGCGACATTGTGAAACGATCCCGGGGTTGGCAACGCAACCACGATGGTTGCCATCCCGAGAAGGGTGAGAACGAATTTGTTGAACAGCATGGATGAAAACGAGGGTGAATGAGCGTAGGTGGGTGACGCTGGACACTAGGAGTGGAGCGTGGAACGTGGAAACGCTGAACGCTGGGGCAGCGGGGGCCTGTTTTGAGTACAAGGAAGGAGGGGAAATGCTTGGGATTGGAAAGGTCGAGGGGGTTTTTCAAGGTCGGAAACGCCTTTGAAACGATCGCGGAGAAGTTAGAAGAGGCGTGCTGCGTCATGAGGGTGCATATCGTATGCGACGCTTGATCACAGGTGCTTTTTGTCCAGTGAAACGCCTTCGGCCGAGCCGCTGTCAAAATAAATGGCAGTTCAAAAATTCTTCTGTACCGAACGAGCCTCGAGTCTGGGATCCGAAATTTCATTGAACGAGCATTTGGGCGGCCCTTTGTACATATTGCGCTTGCAGCATATGTACTCACGTACTAGCCAAATCAGTGAGAAGGGTTTCCCTTCATCTTTCCTCGGATGACTTTGGTCACGAACGGACGTTCCAGTAACCCAGGGAAGTAGATGGCGAATGTGCGTGAACGGTCGCCAGAAACATCCGAGCTCTAAAAAGTCGCCAAAAACGAATGGTCCGAGGCACAGATGCGGCGGCAACGGTGAAACCAGATCCTGTAAAGACGTGAATTTGGGACGATTCGGTGCAAGCGAACTTGATTGTACTTACGAAGTTATGAAGGAACCACTGGAGGGAGGTGCACTGCCAGGATCAACGCTAATGTAAGTGAATATGAAGTACGTTGTAAATTTGCAATGCACCGACGAAATTCACTGGTGGAGGAATAGCGAACACACTATTGGGTCGAGCTGAGTGACTAGATATTCCTAGTGGACCAAGCGTTCCGGGAACTTCCAGATCAGCAAATTTACCTCCAAGGACGGCCAGTTTACTTACCTGCACGATTGCCGTTTAAATGAAATATTCATATACTAGTACGTACTAGTAGGGTCGGCTTCACTGACAGTGTAACCTTGTTAGACAGATGCCAAAGCAATGTTATACTTTTAGCGTAAACTTGAGGCTACAAGAGGGAGTGGTAAGTACATACTCAGCAATCGAGATTCGGGGCGCTGACAATTTGGCCCTTTTCCAGCCCGGATCGGTGGAAGAAAAAAAGATGGCATGTCGGACGGCGGCAAAGTGAAAGTGTCGCGCCGTCTGCCTGACACGGCTCACCCAAGGTTTAAATGGTCCAGGTGCACGACAGTTAAGGGGTCGCCGCTAGAGACAAGCCTTCGTAGGATCAGAACGACCATCTTCTATCCCGAAGAATTACTAGTCACTGGCTCTGTCTGGGTACTTGTGTTGGGCCATCCATTTTTGGCGCCTCTTTGAAGGCTTGGACGGGCTTCGTTCTACTAGGGAAGTGTTCGCACACCCAGTACTTCACCGGGCCCTCCCTAGAACGTCTGCTAGTTCGCGACTATTAGTTAGGTCTGGCTCACGGAGACTCAGAATCCGCGCGCTGCGGCTAAAAGGAGATAGGGGGAGACTCGACGGGGTAATTAGTATCTCTCCTGGCTATCCACCTGAGTGTTCTGCTGCCAGAACTGAGAAGCGATTCGCAAGTCTTTGCAGTCCGCGGGGACTTTGAATAAGCGTCTCCGATCAAAAGAATACTGTTTTGGCACGAGCGGAGACACTCGGCGAGACCCTTTAGGCTCACCATGCCGATCAGTGTTCCCACAATCCAACTCTGAACGTCTCTACAGTAATTTTGGAAGCGACTCGGATTTGGTCATACAGTCTTCGTACGGTCGCGTCAATATGTTGGCTCGCTCTTCGCGAACGTCGTGGACAGCACTGGTGCGATGGGTGCGGTATAACGGTAGTAAGCCAATGTATGTGTCTCTTTCCTCGTCCCACCGAGCCCGGCGAGCCGTGCCAAACCATTTGCAGAGCTAGATCACCCCAAAAGGCGGATGAAGACAATATAGCACCCGTCGTGCTGTCCGAGGCCGACATTGCCTCCATGGTCATCCCTGGCCGCGCATTATACCCTCCAACGACGATTCCTCGTACACACGCCATTCCTGTTGCCGAGGTTCACTTCCGGTCGCACCACCACTACCCACTCGACCTCTTTGCACATTTTGCCGGGCATGCGGCGAGCGCGTTGGGCATCCCTGCAACGCGCCCTATACCACTTCCAACGCAGCGCTCGATGTGGACTGTCCTTCGAGGACCGTTCGTCCACAAAAAAAGTCAAGAAAACTTTGAACGACGCGTACACAAGCGGGTCATCAAGGCGTGGGATGCAGACCCGGTTGTCGTGGATAGGTGGGTACGCTACCTGCGGAAACACCAGATGCCGGGTGTTGGCATCAGAGTTACGACGTGGGAGAGGGCACCGTTGGGTGTTGGCCAACAGATATTTGAGCAGGCGATGGAGAAGATACGCCCTGACCCAGAGGAGATCAAGGCTCTGGCGGAGAAGATCGTAGAACAGGAAATGTCGGCGGTCAGCGAGGAAGAGCAGTCGCCCACAGGAAAATCCCCCATCCCAAAGCAGTCGTGACGTCGTATTCTCGAGCCCTTGTGCTTCCATGACATTCTCATCGACATTGGATGTACTTAATTCTCGTCAACAATGCTATTAGAACTATCAATAACTACGGCGGAAGACATGCTGTACAATATGGCATACCCAAGGAGGAGTGGTGTGTAACAAGATGGAAAACTCGGCGATGGTTGCTATCATGCATGAGCATCAACGAATGCAGCTGTCACTTTTCAAATTGATCTTTGACATATTGCCGAAGTATATTCGTTACTTCACGTTTCACTGCTGGAGGTATGTTTGCTGTAGGTAGCAGCATGAGAGACGTTTTAGTACCAGCCCTGGTATTCATGTATCATTACCTTGTGCGGACGGGGATACCTCCTCTAATATCCCTCGAAAGGATAGCATGTCCATCGAGCGTGCGCGTTCTGTAAAATCATTCACCAGCTCGTCCTCCCACGGAGGAAAGCCAAGATCACCTTTTGCGCGGTGACGTATCTCATCCACCCATCCGTTCTCCGAAAGCTTGGACGTAAGGAGACGAAGAATTCTGGGACCGGGACGGCGTAGTAAGACTTGAGTCGGTTGAGTCTTTGAGAGACCAAAGCGTACCTATCCCATTCTCCACTCTCGACCATGCGACGATGAATTTGGACGTAGAATTCATCAGTCTCAGACGTTGATTTGGACATGTGTGGTGCCCCTCCCGCTGGGAGGCTGACGGTGGGGTTCTGGAATCAGTCAACACCAAGGTGGGGTTCGCTATAAGCAAACCGGGGGCAGGGAAGTACTTATTATGATCCCACGTGGCGTCTCGCTCAACTCCCCATTTCCTTTTTGTCGGACGTCCAGCAGCTCAGATGGGCCGACTCGCAGAAACCACACATCACTGATGCGACCATTGACAACCCTTTCGCAATCGGCTGTAACTCGCTGTCAGCTACCTCCCGTCTCCCCTCTTTCCATCTGTATATTCTTTCGTTGTTCATGTCCTCTTTTTCATGCGTTTGACATATAACAATCCTCAGAAACCGCTCTCAAATCTTCTCATCTGCTCGCGTTCACAATCCCATGGTCTGGGTCTGGGCCCAACGAACAGACGCCTTCCTCCCGGGCCGTTCGGCTATGCCCTGCACCTAGGACTGTACTGTACAGCCCTGTCAGTTTCACCGGAGGACATCAAGCAACGCTCGAGCACTTGCCTTGCACGCTTCGCCGCACCAACGTCGATATTTCCCATCCCAATTCTCCAAAGGACACCGGACAGGGCCTGCCGGTGTCAATTTCGCACTTTCCAGTTTTCCATGACGTCTATCTCGGCGCGCCTGTCACAGAGGTATCGGACAGTCTTTCATCTCCATCCAGGATGCAAGGCTCACCCCATCGGCTGTAGTGGACAGTCACGGCGCGAGATGGCCCCCATACTTTTCGGTTCCGCGTGAGCGGATGTCTTTACACTTGGGTAGATGACGACGGGGTCATTCCTTCCATCGACCTTGAACAAGGTGTGGAGTGGATAGCCACCTACCGGGAATATCGGGACGCATACACGTGAATGGAACTCATTTTCCCGGCGATTCCGTGTTCTACTGAGCCTTCCCTGTTCAGTACCAGTCCAGCCAACGATGAGCACCATGGTGGACAGCCACTGACGCCCATTCTGGTCATGTTCCTCTCAGGACACCACCGCTTGCTGATCTGTGTGGCAGATTGAGATCAAGCTAATTAAAGAACTGCCCATCCGGGCCCCGAAATCTTCAACTGCTCGATTGTTCCAGTTTGAGCAAATTCAAGAACGAGAGACTGTATGTTCAGCCAGTGCCGTTGTACAAAGTTGCCGTGTTTCAATATTTCAATGCTGCCGCCAGTATAAGGAGAATCAAATCAGGGTTTTGTCGATTGCACACTGCAATCAAACAAACTTTTGAAAATAGTACGCGTGCCAGATCTAGAGTGGCCTTCTGACTGATAACTTGATAGTAGTTACCACGCCAGTCTCGCCTTTGATAGGGCCGTCCTTTTGCCTCGCGCTACGCTCCGCTCAGGGGCTCGTTCCGAGCAGTTCGTCGCGCTGCTTTGTCGGATAGCTCACGTATGTCCCTTGATGCGTTATTAGTTCGCTGATGTTCTTCGTCCTCAGTTGTGAACGACTTCAGTGCGACAGCGTCGCTCATCATCGCCATATCGCCTATCACCCTCAACCCTTCGCTGGCTCTCTGCTCAATGTGTCTGCACCGCCTGGTGCCCCTTCGACTGGCTGGTCTGGTGTCGTTGGGGCCATCTTTTCGTGGTCGCGGCACACGTGTATGTGCGTGTCGTCTCCTGACTCAGTTCTACACCACCTAACCCGACCGCTACATCTGCGTGGGCTCTCAACGGACCCTGAGGCGTTCAAGCTGTTTGTCGACTCACCATTGACACCGCAGCCTCCTCGACACAGATGATTCACACCAGAGCGTGCTCTTGCATACTCGACCGCAGACCTTGCCAACATATGGCGGTAACGCAATTCTGCCTCTCATTGCTGCAGAGTATACATTGCTGCAGATATGCTGGACTGTCCAAACTAATCCAGCTATGAATAGTATGATAATAATACGCTTTTTGGGGCCATTGAACACGTTTGATGGATAAGTAATTATGTCGTGGGTATTATTTGTATGCGAACGCCTCTGATGGGAACATCCCTTCTGAGAACTCCAGCCATTGATCAATCGATCACTGCAGCTCACTGGAACCACCCCCGCCCCCACAGCTACTGCCAGTATGTTGATGGCCACTATGGAAAACTCGTGAGCGATACAGGACACGGCGAATACGCAATGGACACTCACTCGCCCGAGAAGCCGCACGTGTCGACATCAGCGGCACGCTTCGCGAAATCGTCCGAGGTACGCTTGGTCACGCCCGGAGGAACCGTGTCAAGGGCAATGTTGGTGGGAGATGCAGCCGCAGCAGCGACGATGCCGAGGAGCATGAGCACGAGCTTGTTGAACAACATGCGTGAGGGGTACGAGTGGGTATGTAGAGAGGTTCGCTTGGGTGAGGGGGGTTTGTGAAACCCTGTTTAAAAGACGCAAATGCGTTACGGCAAGGGAAGGCTATGCCACTATGGTCAGAGCACTTTCGCCATTGAGTCGGCACATCCAGGAACAGATCTTTGATGAGTCAGTAACCACCACACTTCGTCACATCCGATGCAAAGTATGGGTTAGACCTGGCAAAAGGACTCCCTGCAAACGCATGCCTTTCGGGATAGAGGTGTGTGTTACCAGGGAGTATGTGTTATCAGGTAGGTTATGGTGAACCAAGGAAATTTGGGACGGATCAGAAATGCTATGTACGTACCATCCCTTTACCACGAGGGCTATAGCCTGAGTCATGTACCGTCACGGATTACATATGTGGCACTGGACCAACAATAAAGCCAAATGCAGATTCAATCTTGGGACTCGTCATGATAGTCGCACACGGCCAGGGCTCTGACAGTGAGGTGGGTGCCGCTATAGATGTTGGGGCGTTCAAACTGTTTGTCGATTTGCCATTGACAGTTCTGCGAGAAAGTGTTTTCGTAGGACCCTTATGTAATTGTTCTTTTTTATCGACCTTTGAGAACTCTGATTGGACGTACGAAAGAGCATCAAGCGACAACGTCATAAACTGCTCCCAGAACAACACTTGCTCGACCGTATGTTCAACATGACAACCTTTCCAGTGCGGGGGAGTCAATGTTATTCCGCTTCTTATTACTCCAGAGCATACATTGCTGCAGATAAGTGTCTATAGTGATTGAGATTATCTCGAGCGCTGTGAC
>JBBPRB010000989.1:0-11325 GCA_038092815.1 Hortiboletus rubellus | reverse complement strand
AGAGTGTCAGAAGTTGATAGAGAGCATGCCTAGAAGGATTGAAGCAGTTATCAAGGCAAAGGGAGGCTATACCAAGTACTAATATACCCTGGAAAGCAAAAGGTGCAAAACTGTTGCAATGGTATTGATGTTTTGAAATGGATGTATCTTTGCAGTATGTAAGCGAAATCACATGACCCTGGGGACAAAGTTGTAGCTAAGGGTTTGTACTTTATTTGTTCCCACCAAAGCAAAGTGAAATTCCCACAAGTGATTGCGGGGCGCTTCGCGCCCCGGTTTGGGGTTAGACATTGCAACGGTTTTGCACCTCACTGTATGTTTCACCTCTTCACCATGTCACCATGTCATCTTTTTACCTCTTCATCATATCATAGAATACTCCTCTAGTCCTTCACCTCTTCACCTCTTCACCCTGTGATATAGCTATGTCTTTTTTTTGATCATATATTATTCTTCCATTTCTGATCCATGCATCCTCCTCATGTCTTTCATATCCTGCCACATCCATGCTTCTTTATTTATGATCTCTCATTAATTTATGATCTTTGCCATACCCTCATGGTTAGAGTTATGCTTCCATTCCATCACCTTCATGCCTTTCCCTCATGTTTCTGCTTTTTTCCATGCTTTTCTCTCATGCCATGCTTCTTTGCTTCTTTTTTATTCTATGGCTGTATTGATACATGTGTTGTACACATGTTTAAAAACTCCTCAATCTATAGATCTATACACAACATATATATACATTTATATAATATATAAAGCCCCCCAAGCAGTGGCCAAGGCTCCCTAGTCTTGCTTTTCTTAAAGTTTTCCCTTTTGCTCCTCTGGCTGACTCACTTCCCTTTCTCTATCTTTATCTGGGTTGATTTCCCTAAATTATGTCCTTAAGAAGTTAGCTACCAAGTATATTCAAAAGTAAGTAGCCTTAGCAAAAGCTTTAGGTTGTTTCAAATGGGGTTTAGATTAGAAGACTATGCAGGTCACATTATACAGTAGTCTCAAAATCCTACTCATCTAGCCACTCCTTTATCTTTCTGCAGGTGTACTTGAGGTTATTATTCTATTAAAAGATGATATCAGGAGGGTAAAAACCATAATACTGTAGGCTATTCAGTAGGTTATCCTTAAAAATCCCAAGGTGAAGATTCTTATCCATCCTACCATCATCTTGGCAGCATAGCCAACTTCCTGCCAAATCATACATCTCCATACCATTACAGAACTCTTTTCAAACTTCACTATTCCTTGTACCAGCCTATCATTAAGCCCCTCATCTGCCCTTTTCCACATCTATTTATGTCCATTTGACCCTAGGTAATTGATTTTAATCTCACCAGGCCAAACTACCTTCTTCCAGTCCTCTATAGCCAATCTTTGTGAGCATTAGCAAAATGCAAATAAGCCTTGCAATGCTTAATAGAAAGCAGAGGGCATTTGGACTTGACTACAGCCTTTATTCCAATCTTTTTCAAGTGTTGGCATGCCATGGTGGTAGAGAGGGGTTGGTTGACAACATTAGTAAGCACCTTGGTCACTTGAACAGCATTCTCTACCTTGCCAGAAGAGATAAGGTGAATGACATGGCAAATATTGACAAAGAAAAGCTTAAATGGACAACCTCCAGCAGCTTTTTGAAGCTTAGATCACTCTTTTGAGCAGAGCTTGGATATGGTGAACACATGCAGGCTAGTAGAAGCAGCAATGGAGTGGGCAAAGAGACCCATATCAAGCATAAAAATAATGGTATTCTTTTGAGTAGCAAAAAAAAAAATCATGATGATAGTGGTTGAAAACAAAGAAGCATGTGAACTTTTTCAAACTCAGATACTATATTTGCATGTGTATCTTTATTTGTATAATCAAACATAATTGAATATCATATAATTTGAATGAAACTCCACTTATTCTATCAGAAGATACAAAACTATGTATTGTAATGGTGTTGTTGTTTTAAAATGATCATATCTTCATGGTGACTTGGTAAGCCTGAGTCCCACAAGTGGTTGTAATGTACTTTGCATGTTGTGTTGGAGTTACTGTAGGTAGTGCAACAGTTTTGGAGGTCACTATAAATATGTACAAATAAATAGCTAGCACTACTTAAACTGAGGCCCTTTTGCCTCCAGTATGCCAAGTTTTCATTTCAACTCCTGTAAGTGAGTTTCTAGCATTTCTACCACTTGCATCTATGCTCTACCCAAGTGAATATTTTCCCTCACTGGCTCTCCTTTTGCTGTTGCCTCTGCATCAAATGAAATCTAGCAATTTTGTTAGATTATAAATACTGCTTAGGAATTAAGGTTGTTAATCTGATATCTTATAATACCTCATGATGTCTTTCTTCTAGATGAGATGATGAAGGACCAACCAAAAACCAGTGGTTTCAAGACAACATTGACCTGCACCAAAATGTTTGAATGCAGATACATAGTTATTGTATATGTGATGCTAGACATTTAACCTGAGATTTGAGTTTTCACTATATTATCACAGTCCAAATGCTCAGCTAATCGAGGGACATATAAACCATAGTGTCTAGTATATACCTCTATTTTTCCTTATTTGTTCATTCACAGGTAGTGGAGAAACAAAATGATTTCTTCCAATATATCTTTATTACTACCTACAAGTACATAGCAAATCATTTTCTTGATATCTCTTTTATCCTTAAGTACTTAGCCAAGTGCCAGAGAAGCAAATGGAGCATGTGACCTCAGTTGTGAATCACCTGACTCAGATCATGTGACCTTGCACAGCATGAGTTATAATGAGTTAAAGTGAGTCAAATGAGGACTAACCAAAGCACTGCTTCTAGACTAGTAAAATAATCATGTGACCTGCACAGCATGAGTCATTGCCAAGTGAAAGGCTATTTTTAGCTCATTGCAAGTCATTTTTTTGATAGGATGAGTCAAAGTGAGTTAATATAAGTCAGTATGAGTCATATCTTGATATATGTAGCCACCTTAGAATTGAAGGTAGTAGAGCCACATGTAAATTACTATATAAGGAGCATGATTCAGCCCCATTTGGCAGGTTCCCTCTTTTAGGAAAAAGGTTCCTACTTGAGTAAATCTCAATTAATGAGTGCTCACAAGTGTACCTCTCTACAAACAGATAGTGAGGCTGTGTAGAGAAGTTCTCATGTTATAAATAGAACTACTTAGACCCATAGTTAGGAGTATACTAAATCCCTTAGGATAGGGACAGTTAGGATACCTTTAGGGAGAAAATTTCAAAGCAGGCAACTAAAGAGAATAGATCCCCAGCTAGTATGGAGATCTAATAGTTTATTAGCACCTTGGGAAAGGATTTTAGTCAAGCATTTAAGCTGATTGCCAACTCCTTAGTACATAATAGAATTAGTTCAAGAAAAGCTATTTTATGTGTCTAAGTGACATATGAGAATTAGTAGCAAGAGTGAAGTATATTAACACTACCTACCCAATTGGTATTCCTATCTGATTGGAGCTAATTGGAAGTCATTGAGAGTGTATCTTAGGGAAGTAACTCTAGTTGCTATGAAGTACCCTCCTCGCAACCTGAGAGTTGTCTAGACTATTTTTCCAACTAATCATAGTATATATTGTACACTATTCCAACTGCAAGCCAGACCCTCAAACATATTGCTGAAAGCAATCCCCTCAACCTCATTGAAAATTGATAAACAAACCATGTGCCTGATAGTCAACCCCTTTCTACAAGTTGATACTTATTTCTAGTATCAATTTGACCAGGGAAGAGTACTCTCTTCACCTTGCTTCAGGTTTACTATCCATGAAGATAAGATTGGTTGTCTGGTAAGCATTTCCTTAGCATTTCTACTGATCTTATCTAGAAAGAAGATAGTGTGCTGGATTGGGATTAGGTATTGCAACAGTTTTTGAAGTCACTATAAGTGATGGTAAACCGAAATGTCTTGAGTCACTGAGCAACAAGTGCTATAGCTTTCCAATCCTTATTTTAAAGTTTATGTTTGCATAGCTTCCTATTCTTTTCAACAAAGTCATTCAAAACACTATGATAGTCCATAGCACAACCTAACAACAACAATGACATTAGTGTTGTATGAAAGTGTTTTAATTATAGGTAAACTTTACATAGCATCTGATAAGTAAAGAACCACTATATTTTTATATTGAGAATAAATATGATAGTGCTCCATTCAAGGATCATTCTAAATGCTACAGCTGTTTTTTTCAGGAAGGTAATGGCCTCCTCTAGCCATGCATGGCACTATTGGGGGCTCACACACCACCTGAATAATATTTCTATGTTGAAGACAACAAATACCAATGAGTTCCAAATTCAACAAATGAAGTAAAAAATAAAATCTACTTTGGGTATTGCAGTCAAGACTCCACTAAGATGAGCCTCAGCAGCAATAATATCCTATTCTAACCCATCCATATTACCACTGCCATCATTATTGTGCTTCCTGTTCAATAGAGTGATAATGGAATTTTGGTATGTGTCCTTCTTATTATCTTTGACCACACTGATTACCTTTAAATGCTAAGCAAAGGAATTCAATTAGATTACAAAGAAAGCTTGTTAATCAGTAAAACTGAGGTACTTCCAATGCCACCAAATGAACTATATAAGGCATGCATCACATTCTAACAGCTAATGGATTAAACTTAACCAAGTCTTGCTGCAGCAATTACTCCAAGTGTTCAACCATCATGTCATTGTTTGAGCCATTGTTTCCATTGATGGAAATAATCTATAAGTAGGTAATATTAGTGTATAGAAATCCAAAAGCACTCAAAAACTTACATAACCTTTTGAGACTGTAAAAGTTAAAAATGTCATAGATTACATGGGCAGAATTCTCACCCAAATATTCCCCAACAAGCTCACAGAAGTTGATAAGTAACTCTTCTAAAACTGTTGAAATCATTCAATAAACAAACATTCAATATCAGAAAAATCACATACCAAGCTTCCAATTACAATTGATCCAGTGCATGACAATTGCCAAGAACACATAACTGTTGCTCAAAGTCCATGCATCAAGAGATACATAGAGCCTCTACTTGTTTGAGATAGGCATTGGTCATCTTTAGATCCAGGTTTTTTTTTAAGGAGGTGATGGTGAGAGTTTGTCATTAGTGGAAAAATTGGTACAATCCTTCAGAACAACATATGTAGAGCCTATACATGACTGGAAAGTGTGTTTTTAGATGTCCAACTAAACCTGTAATGAATTCTTAAGAAACAATATCTATCAAAGAAAAAGAGAAGTGGTTTATTATTTAAGCTATACTTCATAGCATGAGTCACCATGATAATTTTGTGATTCCTGTGGCAGCACTTGTAGTGCTTGTCACTAGAGTTTCCAACCTGTCCTTGTGAGTTCACAGAAATAAACCCATAGAAGTGGTAAATTAGGTTTTATTTTCCAATCAGCTATACTGTATGTTTGTGTGGGCTCTTTTTTTGAAGCTGCTTGTGACTATTATGGCTGAGATCCACAATCATTTTCCTTGGCAGAGTGTTGGTGAGCTGCAATTGTAATGGCATAGGGTAAGTGCTTGAGATTGTAAAAGACCAACAGAACTTGTATTTCATTTTTGGAAGTCTATTCCAACTTGGGTGTAGAACCATTACAAAAATTGCTACATGATTCACTTTAGAGTGCTATCCAAGTTCTGTACATATTAATTAAAAAATATGACAGTAGGAAAATAGAGATAGTAAGATGAAAGAATGAAAGTGCAAAGATACCTCACCTTTTATCACAGGATAATTATTGTGGGGCCTCATGACCATTGTTTATCCCAAACCCTAAGTCACTGCCTTCAAAAAAACTTCACAAGAAAAAAAAGAAACAAGATACCTTGTCACTGTAATTAAAATACATCTAAGAGTCAGTGAGCAGTGAACATAATGATTATATCATGTGTGAAACTCCAATATTGAGACCCATATGACAGTCATACATGGCCATCAAAGTATGGCTAGATATGGTTGACTATCAGCTGTCTACCAGTTACAGTAGCCACAAGTTTAAATCATCACCAGCACAGTAGACAGTACTTGTATAACAGTACCACATATATAGCTGATATGGACTATAATTGACAGCCCCAGGTATGTGTGTCTAAAAGAAGTGGTGACTTTGGCAGTGCATGTCTATGTGTGACCAGTAATTTTCCAAGTTGTTTATATTCCAAATCCTATGCAATGTGGTATATTCTTCTGGTTTGTCTTTACACTTTCCTTACTTGTTTGTGTTGAACAATCAAAAGGTAAGTGCTTTAAGTTTGTACTCCATATTTGTATCACTATATTTATTCTAGACCTGTATCTAGTTAAATATTTTAGCTTTAACAGAGTTGACCATTCACTTTAGAATAATGGAAATAGCAATTTCAACACCTTGAAATTCTGGTCACTTGCATGCTCTGAATGAATTTGCTTGAATTTCCAAGTCATCCTCAAATAGCATTCTGGGGGTTTTGAGTTTATTGATCTTACCAGATATTGTACTTCTCTACATTGAGGTCCTTATTTGTAGAAATGCTGGTTCATAACAAGTTACTTATGAGGAATGGATATCTCATAACATCAGAAGAATTGGAGTCAAATGAATATAGAGCAGGAGCTTATGTTATCTGATATCAGCGAATCTCTAGCAATATTCAGAACATCCTGAACTTGAATGCTAGATACTTGGCCCACTAGCATGTTGTTGGGGAAAACACTTTTCCTTGTGTATTTACTGTTATGATTGGTATATTCCCATACCCCTATGTTCATTGGACTTAATGTTTTCTATGCTAACAACAGACAATCTTATTCATATCTTATCTTGGTTCCAATCTACCCTTTGATCACACTTTTCTTCCATTTCTTGATACACCTGTTTCACTCATGTTGTGCTTCTCTTCCATTCTGCCACACTATGTGTTGGCCTCATATGTTTCACTTCTGTTCCCATTCCTTCATTTGTTCCCGGATTGTTTGATACAGTTACAACATATACATACCTCTAGTAGGTACCTAAGAGCCTGTTCAGATGCATGATTGTTTGACACTTTCACTGATTGTTTCTGTTTGATTAGCTCCTGGGAACGTCGAAGTTGGAACGGAGATTAAAACAGTCAAACTTTGTGTTGGGCACACATACCATAGATCATGCTCTCATTGACTAGTGTAATCACCAGACCCAACTATATATCCAGTTTCAATACTCGCTGACAGTTACTCCTCCACATCATCAGGCTGCTCAATATCCTTATCACCACATTGGTTGAAGTTGTGTTTGGAATCAATATCAAGCCCATTCCATATCATACCTCAGCTCTTTCTGGCCACCAGTGGGTCCTAGAACTCATCTGTGGTCATTCAGGTCACATCAAATCAGAACTTGATATGCTAAAAGATATGTTTCTACAGTTGATTGTTGAATTGTACTCAATAGGACATATGGACTTGAGAAATGTCACTCTTGAAGAACAACTCGTGATCTTTTTATACACTGCTGTAACAGGCCTCACAACAAGGCATGTCAGAGAGCATTTTCAATGCTTAAATGATATCATATTGCGGTGTAAAACACTAGTCCCGTCTATACTGCAATAACAAGAGGAATACTAGAAAATAAGAAAGAAGGATATGAATAGGTTCGTCCCAGGGACCCTAAAGAAGTTGGTGGGGGTGAAGAACCTGACTACACAATCCGGAAAGGAATCCAGAAAGATAGGGGCTAAACCCAGACCAATCCGATCTGGAAAAACAATGAGAAAAAAATCTGGAAAGTGAAGTAGAGATAGAAGGAAGTAGGAATATACATTTGATGATGGAATCCAAAAACCTGGATCAGATTTGATGAGATGGTGATGAAATAAGAGAGATCTGATCAAGGACAAGGACCGGGTATGAGCGGAAAAGTGACGAGGTTCGCAAAGACACGGCTTCGCAGCAAGGAAATGGGTGATCAGTGCACACGGGCAAAAGATGTATTATCCATCGCACTACAGGAGTTTTATAGTCAAGGGAACACCCAAGACTCTTCCTAATAAGGGAAATATCAATTGGTAACCAAGTATGGCAAAGTAAAAGAAAAAGAACATCATCCTTTCACGGGTAAATGCAGAATACAATGACAGGGTCTAGACCTATGTCAAAGTGATATGAAAGCTCAATGAAACCAAAAGAAATCAATCCGAATAAAAAAACAAAGATTTGGATAGATCTTGCACGTACAGAGATCCAGAAATGGACAGATAATGTCAGGTTGCATCGGATTGGATCGAGTTGGACTAGGATTCATCGAAATATGATTAGAAGCGATGTGAAAGTTAGTGGAATGATAGGATACGACCACAAGGAACTTCAGTTCCTTACAGCGGCGTAAAACACTAGTCCCATCTGTACTACAATATGTAGCAAGAGGGGTACTAGAAAATCAGAAAGAAGGGTATGAATAGGTTCATTCCAGGGACCCTAAAGAAGTTGGTGGGGGCAAAAGACCTGACTACACAATCTGGAAAGGAATCCGGAAAGATAGGAGTTAAACCCGGATGAATCCGATCTGGAAAAACGATGAGAAAAAGATCTGGAAAGTGAAATAGAGATAGAAGGAAGTAGGAATATACATTTGATGATAGAATGCAAAAAAACCAGAGCAGATTTGATGAGATGGTGATGAGATAAGAGAGATCCGGTCAAGGATGAGGACCAGATATGAGTGGAAAAGTGATGAGGTTTGCAAAGACACAGCTTCACAGCAAGGAAATGGGTGATCAATGCACACAGGCAAAAGATGTATTATCCATCACACTACAGGGGTTTTATAGTCAAGGGAACACCCAAGACTCTTCCTAATAAAGGAAATATCAATTGGTAACCAAGTACGTCAAAACAAAAGAAAAAAAACATCATTCCTTCATGGGTAAACAGAAACCATGCGGAATATAATGAAAGGGTCTAGGCCTATGTCAAAGTGATATGAAAGCTCAATGAAACCAAAAGAAATCAGTCCGAATAAAAAACAAAGATCTGAATAGATCTTGCATGTTGTCTTCTTTCTAGATAAGATCAGTAATAATGCTAAGAAATGCTTACCAGACAACCAATCTCATCTCCATGGATAGTAAACCTGAAGCGAGGTGAAGAGAGTACTCTTCCCTGGTCGAGTTGGTACTAGAAACAAGTATCAGTCTTGTAGAAAGGGGTTGACTATCAGGTACATGGTTCGTTCGTCAATTGTCAACGAGGTTGAGGGTGATTGGGGTTTAGTGTAATGTTGAGGGTCTGGGTTTCTGTTGGGGTGGTGTACGAAATGTACTAAAGTTAGTTGGGGGAATGGTTTAGACAACTTTTGGGTTGCTAGAAAGATACTCAATAGCAACTAGGGTTACTTCCCTAAGATGCGCTCTCAATGACTTCCAATTAGCTTCAGTCAATAAGGAATGCTCAATTGAGTAGGTAGCGTAAATATGTATGCTTCACTCTCGCTACTGATTCACACATGTCTCTTAGTCACACAGAATAGTCTTTCTTAAACTGATTCTATTATGCACTAAGGAGTTGACAATCAGCTTCAAATGCTCTGCTCGACCCTTTCCCAGGGTACTAATGAACTATTAGGTCTCCCTACTAGCTGGAAATCTATTCCCTTTAATTGCCTGCTCTGAGGTTTTCTCCCTAAAAGTATCCTAACTGTTCCTATCTTAAGGGATGCAGTATACTCCTAACTTGAGTCTAAGTAGTTCTATTTATAGCGTGGGAATTACTCTACACAGCCTCTCTGGTTGTTTATAGAGGGGTGCACTTGTGAGCACTTGTTGGTTGAGATTTACTCAAGTAGGAACCTTTTTCCTAAAAGAGGGAACCTGCCAAATGGGGCTGAATCGCACTCCTTAAATAGTAATTTACATGTGGCTGTGCTACCTTCGGTTCCGAGGTGGCTGTGCCAAGATATGACTCATACTGACTCATACTACTCACTTTGACTCAACCTGTTAGAAAATGATTAGCAATCACTAAAAATAGCCTTTGGCTTGGTAATGACTCATGCTGACTCATTGTGACTCATTATGACTCAATATGATTCATTATAACTCATGCTGTGCACAGTCACATGATCTGAGTCAGGTGATTTGCAACTGAGGTCACATGCTCCATTTGCTTCTCTAACACTTGGCTAAGTACTTAAGGGTAAAAAAGATATTAAGAAGATGAGTAGCTATGTAGTTGTACATATGTAGGTAGTAATAAAAGTGTGTTGGAAGAAATCATTTTATTTCTCTGCAACCTGTGAATGAACAAATAAGGAAAAATAGAGGTATATACTAGACACTATGGTCTATATTTCCCTTAATTAGCTAAGCATTTGAACCGTGGGAATAAGGTGAAAACTCAAATCTTGGGTCAAATGTCTAGCATCATATACAATAACTATGTATCCGCATCCAAACACTTTGGTGCAGGTCAACATGTGGAGATCCGGAAACGGACAGATAATATCAGGTTGCATTGGATTAGATTGGGTTGGACTAGGATTGAATCAGGTTGGACTAGGATTCATTGGAATATGATTAGGAGTGACATGGAAGTTGGTGGAATGATAGGATACGACCACAAGGAACTTCAGTTCCTCACAGCGGTAAGTCACTTGAGACTTTACTTGTTGTCTATCTTACCAGATCCCAGCTACTTCAAAAAAATATTGTACATCCTGGCCAGCACACCGTTCTATACAAAGTTTGTCCAGTTTTTCACTGGAGGAGCTACCCCTCCAATAATCCAACACAACCAAAAGTTTTGGCCCTATTTTCATGACACAATCAGAGCAATTGACGGTAGTCATATCTTCATTGTACCTCCAGCACATCTCCATGGACAATTCTGCAATCGCAAGGGATTTCTTTCCCAAAATGCTTTATTCATTTGTGACTTTGACCCCAAGTTCACATATTCACTCACTGGATGGGAGGAGTCTGCAACAGATGTGCACATTTATGATGATGCAATCTTGAAGGATCTTCACATTCCTCCAGGAATGTACTTATTGGCTGATGCTGGCTACCCCCTATGACCACAGCTGCTTGTGCCATATCACAGTATCTGTTATCATCTTGCTGAATGGGCTCGGTGACCTGCACGAAACTAGTTCCATGCATGCACATAGCAAAACAGTCACCCGAGAAACAGAATTTCCACAGCTCCCTATGGACAATACCCCTTGATACCATAGGGAATGATAGCCCCTATCATGAGCTATATACCCCTATTTTTCCAGATTTTTCCACCTACTGGTTATTGAGATATTCATTAATCTCTCTAGTCATACCCTTACACTTGCAAATA
>JBBPRB010000988.1:0-11334 GCA_038092815.1 Hortiboletus rubellus | reverse complement strand
CTCAAAAGGTGGCTGCCAGCGAGACTCAAAAAGACTATCAAGAATCAGGGTTCGCAACCGCCCGATCAATCCGCCACAAGGTCTAGTCGACTCATCGATCTTGGCTCTAATTTCCAGTCACAGTCGAGAATGATCCCCACAAAAAAAGGACCCCCGAGGATGGCTGCAGGACAACGTGTGCGAGTGAGTGTTCTTCTTACCGTAGACAAACGGTGGTGGGCTATCTGACGAGCTATCTCAGAGAACGGTTGGGAAACGGGTCAATCGGGTTCGTTCTTTTAGTTTATTTATCGGCGCTGTTCTTTATCGTGGTTGCAGACTAAAGGAAATATCAAGACGGCTGAAACGAGCCATCGGGATAAAGACGTGGCCAGTAATGGACAAGGGTCTACAGGTACAAGGGAAGCGGGCACCGTGAGCCTCTTCCAATGATGGCCGTCCATATCGTCAGCGCTCATGTCCAATTAGGTGCAACAAGGGCACGAACCATCTCAGCCGTCGGCCGTGCCGGGGGTTCATGCGCATGTCACGGTCGGGGTCCACTGTTTTGACCCGTATCGTTGTATTCACACATACTACTATATATTAGCAAGAAGCAGGCGATGCAACCGTCTCGTTCGCATGCGCGTTCATTGTGCCTGCACGGATGTTGTGTTTGCGTTCGGGTACTGAAGATAGGAGGCATTGATCTGTGCACCCCGAGTTCGTGTCATGCTGGAGCATTTGTGTCAAGGAATTCCCTCAAGTCCCGTCGATATCATGACAAAGGTGACCAACAAGATGTGTGTGGCGTATGGAACGTTGGACGAACCGTGCTTGAAGAGGCACGAGCTTGGGCCGATGCAAAGACACGAGGCGCTTGCGTGGTAGTCTGGTGACTAGCCCGTCTATGAGGTAAACTCCCACGTCGACCACTTGTACTTTTCAGTATGGATTCCGAAGCAAAGGATTCTTGTCAGAGTATCACTGTCACTTTCTGTGTGGAGGTGACGACGAGTCTGCTGCAACGATGCGAGAGGGTGTCACACGTGTTCGAATTGAACGACAAGGACGCAAACAAATTGTCTATAGAGTATCACTTGATCCTGGTGATAGGAGAAACAAAACATTGGCGGAGCCAGGGTCGAAAGCGCCAAAGACATGAGCCTGAGGTGCCTGGTGGAAACCTACGAAAGCCTAATAACGGCGATCGCGCTCTTTGGGTTACCAAAAAAGGGCACCGACGCTTGTAAGACCTCGATCACTCCACAACGCATTTTTTCAACGACCCTTCGTGCTTCGAATCTCGCTATGTACTCCGACTCTCTGCGTATCACGACTCAACCTGACCACGTTGTTTCTTGACATTGCGATTCGTGCGAAACCTACGAGACTACACCATTGGGGAGGATGTCGTCAACGAGGCCCGGTGTGTTCTTGCAGTTCTCGTGAGTGATTGGTACAAGGCTGAAGAATCAGAAGATGAGGCAATAGTGATTGAAACCGGTGACTCTCGTGCAATATGCTCGGTCGCTTTCTACCCAGACGGAGCGCATTTGTTCAGCGGGGCGGCGGATGGGGTTCGACGATGGCGAGTTGGAGACGGTCAAGAAGTGGGGACGCGAATGGAGGCAGTCGAGACCAACGCCATTTCTGTGTCGCGGGATCGCAGGTGGATAGTATGTGGGACTTGTAAGGGGGCAAGCGTGTGGGACGCGAAAACCCAGGAAAGGGCCATCGGAGTGGGGAGCGGATCATATGTCTGCACAGTGGACACCTCACCGGATTCCACCAGGTTTGCCACCGGGACTGGAACGGGAGGCGGGGAAGCGAGCATCTGGAACATCCTGACCGGGGAAAGACTGGTTGGCCCACTCCAACATGATGGCCCTGTCAGGGATATCAAGTTCTCGCCGAACGGTGAACGAATCGCCACCATCTGTCCAGTAGAGAACTCCGTCCATATCTTTGACAGCCACAATGGTGACCAACTCGTCAAGATCAACAACATCGATGTTTCCTGCGGCTGGCCCTGGATCACACCGCTCGCATGGTCAAGCAAACAGCCGCACATTTTCGTTGCATCTGGCAGCAATAAAATCAGGTCTTTCGATGTATCCACTGGATCCCAACTGGCTGAATGGCAGGTTCGCGATATCGGCGACGTACAGTCTATCGCTCTCGCCTCCAACGGGGAGTTCCTTGCTACCTTCGCATTGGGTACTGGCATCTCGTTCTGGGACACATCGACACAGCTTCAGATAGGTCCAGTCATCAAGGATGCCCAGGGGATTTTTTCGATTGCTTTATCGCCGGATTGCAGCTATCTTGCGACCGGAGGATACAATGGGAATATCACGATTCGTAATCTTCGCAACCTCCTGCCGGACTCCGAGTCGTATGGTCCTTTCATGGTAAGGATTTGTCCATTCACAATGTTCGCTTGCCGGACAAGTTACACATTTTCTTACCTCCCTTGACTTAGGAAGCTATGGAGGAAGACCCTGAACTGGACACACCTAAAGGTGCGCCGCAGCAACGACGAAACGAGCAGCCTTTGACATGGGATGTCCATGATATAAAGCCGCGAGATTCGATTCCGGTACGACGTTAGCATTCCGTCACCGAAACGGTTGCACTGATTTCGGCTTTCCCACCCAAGGAACAACCCACGACCTCAGGCCAACCCGAGTCAGAGACCCACCGCAAGGACAGCGATGCTGATTTGCTCAAGGTAGGACTTGGGATATCTCCGTTTTCGATGCCGGTTTTCAGGTCGACTTGCCATCTAGCACTTCCGCGGAGCTGTTTGACTATAATGGGGTGTGTGACGATTTGACTGACTTGCTTTTGTGCTGACATTGCTCGAGCCACCGTTCCCAGGATCCTCTGCCGGGCCGCGCAAAGTTCATGTGACACCACCACGCTCACTCCAGGTCATATCGCAGTTGGCGGGTCCCCCATCCATCCTCTCTCCTCCCGAAGCATCTTTTCCAACGGAACCTCTCGGCGCGCGTGGTTCATCCAAAGGCATTTCGGTGCTCGAAAGATGGTTTCCGGCGGGATTCAAGACTACCAGGAATCAGGGTTCGCAACCGCCCGATCAACCCACCACAAGGTCCAGTCGACCCACCAATCTTGGCTTTAATGAGTACCACGGGTGTCTCTCTAATGATGGCCGTCCATATCGTGAACGCTCATGTCCTATCAATTGCAACAAGGGCACGAGCCATCCCAACCGTCGGCCGTGCCGGGGGTTCATGCGCCTGTCATGATTGGGGTTCATTGTTTTGACTCGTATCGTTTGACTCACAGATAGAATATATCAGCAAGAAGTGGGACATGTAACCGTCTCGTTCGCTTGCACATTCGAGTTGCCCACATGGATGTTGTATTTTCGCTCGGGTACTGAAAATGGGAGGCATGCCGTAGTATTTACGACTTGGAATTCATCCAAGTCCCCGTCGACATTATGACCAAGGTGACCTAGTCTGGTGACCAACGAGATGCGTCTGTGGCATATAGAACGTTGGACGAATCGTCCTCGAAAGAGACACGGCCTTGGTCCGAAGCCCTGCTTTCTTGGCCATTGACCATTGGAGGGACTTGACACACTCCTTGGCATAAATTCTTGGGTAGATAGATTGGGTTGTCAGGTCCAGAAAATCAGTGCATATATCATAGAGACAGTACATAGACAAAGATCCATAGCAACAAAAGTGTAGTCCGAAGAACCTAGAGACGGATGGCCCGCCCATCCGACGCGTCAACGGATCGCTGTAACACGGTGCGCGTTGAACGCGCACCCTCAAACCCATATGGATCCCGCCATATCGCTCGAAGGGGCCCTTGTCAGAACCCTTCCCTGTTTTTTCATCTCCTCGCTGCGCTCAAGGAATTCACCGACCAATCCGGCCTCCCACTGATATCCACCCTTCCCGACATGAAATCCGACACCTCCAATTACAATTCCACAAGACGGCGCAGAGGAGTCACCAGTCACCTCCGACCGTAGAACTCCTTCGCCGACAGGTATAGAGCATCATTGGCGATGGCACCGATCTGCTCGGGGTGCTTGATCATGCCGCATCGGGGAGCTGTAAGTCCCTCCGATACTGCATCTCACGATACTCTCTCGCTTAGTGCTGGAGCACCCTCCGCAGAGATGCCCAATACGGTGGCCTTCCTGGGGGGGGGCATGGTTGCACAAGAAATGCATCAAGATGATCACGAAACAATACATCCCCGTGGCTCGGGAGGGCTACTGCATCATCGGTGTGACCTCCTTCGTACTTTACGTTGTCGTGCGACATCGTTCACTTGTACTTACTAATCAGCATGAACTCCGAACTAATGGACTCGTCAGAGTTTCACTGTTGCTTTCTTTGTGGACGTGAGGATATCTGTCGTGCATGTTCGGGTAGATTGGACGAGAAAAACACGAACCAATTATCCGTAGAGCGTCGCTTGAGGGTGGTAGGGGACATGGGTCCAACAAAACGTTGGCTGACCGAGTTCGAAGCGCGAAAGCCACGAGGTGCCTGCGTGGAAGGAAACCTGTTTATGGAATTCAAAACTCTGTGTATCACAACTCAGCCGGAACACGTTGTTTCCTGACATTGCGAAACCTACGAGATTGCACCATCGGAGATGATGTCGGCAACGAAGATCGGTGTGTTCCAGCGGTTCTCACGAGTGATTGGTACAATGCTAAAAAAATCGGAAGATGAGGCAACAGTGATTGAAACTAGCGATACAATATTCTCACTCGCTTTCCACTCAGACGGAGCGCATTTATTCACCGGGAGTTGGGATGGGGTTCGACAATGGCACGTTGCAGATGGTCAAGAAGTGGGGACGCGAATGGGAACAGACTTCACCAAGGCCATCTCTGTCTCAAGGGATCGCAGGTGGATAGTGTGTGGGACTTCCAAGGGGGCAAGCGTGTGGGGCTCAAAAACCCAGGAAAAGGCCATCGGAGTGGAGGGCGGAACAGATGTCGACACAGTGGACATCTCGCCGGACTCAACCAGGTTTGCCACTGGCACTGGAATGTCTGACAAGAAAGTGGATATCTGGAACATCCTGACCGGGGAAAGACTAGTTGGCCCGCTCCAACATGATGGTCCTGTCAGGGTTGTCAGGTTCTCGCCAAACGGTGAACGAATCGCCACTGGCTGTCTGGCTGACTCGGAGAACTCCGTCCATGTCTTTGACAGCTACAACGGCGACCAGCTCGTCAAGATCAACAGCATTGAGTTTTCCTATGGATGGTTCTCGATTACGCCGTTTGCGTGGTCAAGCGATCAGCAACAGATTCTCGTCGCATCTGGCAGTGATAAAATCGAGTCCTTCGACGTATCCACCGGGTCCCAACTGGCCGAATGGCATGTTCACGACACCGGCAGCATAGTGTCTATCGCTTCAGCCTCCAACGGCAAGTTCCTTGCTACCTTCGCATGGAATTCTACTCGTGTATCGTTCTGGGACACTTCGACGCTCGCTCAGATAGGTCCGATCATCGAGGATGGCCAAGGGATTCGGTCGATTGCTCTATCACCGAATTGCGGCTGCCTTGCGACCGGAGGATACAATGGGAATATTACGATTCGTAATCTCAGCAATATCCTGCCGGACTCGTATGGCCCATTCCTGGTAAGCACTTGTGCATTCACAATATTCGCCCGTCGGATGAGTTGCATTGTTTTCCCTCTCTTGACATTAGCCACCTACACAAGTAGAACCTGAACCCAAGACACCTGAAGATGAGCCGCAGGAACGACAAGGCGACCAGCCTTCGACATTGGATGTCCATGACAAAAAGCCACCAGACTCGACTCCGGTACGACGTTACCACTCAGTGTCCCGAAAGAGTCTCGCTGATTCTTGGAATCCCACACAAGGAACAACCCCCGACGTCAGGTCAATCCGCGTCAGAGATCCACCGCGAGAACAGGGATGATGATTTGCTCGAGGTAGGACTTTGGTTGTTTCCTCCTTCGATGCTGGTTTTCATGACAGCATGAGGTCGAGTTGCCATCCGGCATTCCCGCACAGCTGTTTGACTATGATGAAGTCCGTGACTATCTGATTGACCTGCTTTCGTGCTGACATTGTTTGAGCCACCGTCTTCAGCATCCTCTGCCGCGCCGCTCGAAGTTAATGTAACGCCGCCCCTACGCATCGTCTCTTCTCCCAAAACATCTTCTCCAACGAAACCTCTCGACACACCTCATTCATCTAAAGGCATTTTGACACTCGAAAGGTGGCTTCCGGCGAGATTCAAGAAGACTAGCACAAATCAGGGTTCACAACCTCCCGATCAACCCGCCACGAGGTCTGGTCGACCCATCAATTTTTTTCGCTTTGGTTCCCAGTCACAGCCGAGAGAGAATGCCCCCAAAAAAGGACTCTCGAGGATGGCCACAGGACCACGTGTGCGAGTGAGTGTTTTCTTCACCGTAGAAGAACGCTGGTGGCGTATCTGACGGGTTACCTTAGCGAGCGGTCGCGAAACCCGTCAACTGGGTTCGTTGTTTAACTTATTTATCGGTGCCGTTGTTTATCTTCACCGCGAGTTACAGAATAAAGGAAATACCAAGACGGCTAAAGTGAGCCGTCGGAACAAAGACAGTGATGGACAAGGGTCTACAGGCACGAAGGAAGCGGGCGCCGTGAGCCTCTTTCCAATGATGGCCGTCCATTTCGTGAACGTTCATGTGCTATTATGTAGGTGCGACAAATGCAGGAGCCATCACAGCCATTGGTCGTGCCGGGGGTTCACACACATGTCAGGGTGGGAATTCACTGTTTCGACTTGTATCGTTTGACTTACGGATAGAACGTATCAGCAAGCAGCGGGCGATGCAACGGTCTCGATTGCATGCGCATTCACACTGCCCGCATGGATGTTGTGTTTACGCTCGGGTACTGAAGCTGAAGATTGATCTATACATTCCGAGTTTGTGTCACCCCGGAGCACTCATGACTACCAAGTCCCCGTCGATATCATGACCAAGGTGACCAACGAGATGTATCTGGTGTACGGAACGTTAGATTAGCGTGCTCGAAAGAGACACCTCTTTGGCCAATGCATTGGGCGTTGGAGGGACTTTAAACATCCCATGGCACGGACTCTCAGGTAGATAAGCTCAGCTGTCGAGCCCAAAAGCAGTGTGTATGTCATAGAGACAGTGCGTTGACGGGGACTCGTAGCAACAAAAGTGTAGTCCGAAGAACCTCAAAGATGGATGGCCCGCTCGACGCGTCAACGGATCGCTGTCAAACGTTCAAACGCCCACCACTCTCAAAATCGTAGTCTTGTAGACCTAGACAGAGATAGACCAGACATGAGTAACTTGAGTTTCGATTCGCCGCCGCTAGCATCTGGCTGATGTGTATCTTGCGCCACGTATATGGAAAAGAGGATCTACATATGGGCGACGCTGTCGTTTTTGAGCCAGGCTCTTTGCAGATCGTACCTATTACTGCTCGTACGGCGAGTCCTCGGTGCGAACATGCGTTTCATCGTGCCCGCAGGATGAAACTCGGGGTGGAGGACGTACTGCTGGCTTTGCTTCCTTTCGTCTGCCCATACTCCTCAGGACGTTCCCGGGCGAATTTTCCGGATGACACGTTATCCTTGGCGACATGGTACTTGGTTTCGTGGCGACCCTAATGAAGTGATCCCGCGCAGAGGGTGAGTCTGATTCTCGACGAGTTCCCCCCAACACCGAGTGGATCAACCTTGAGGGGTATCCTGAGCTTTCGAAGAAGGTTTGGATTCCCGAATATTCTGCAACACCGCCAGGGTAGGCTACGCCACGGAAATATTCCACGCACCAGACAATTCCAAGAGCCGAGGCGTTTGGAGCGCACCTATCAGCATGAATGAATGCACGACTTTCGAGATACGTGAGTTGTCGACTGACCTGCAGAGTGGATCACTCCGTGGCGCACGGACGCAGAAAATGGTTGACCAGAGGTATAGAACTCGACGCCCAGTGCCCCTGAAACCCCACTGCATCCTTGATAACCGACATCACTGCTTTGGATACATGGGCTCCTGTGAGACGGACGATGTCAGGTAGACTGAACATAGGGTCATGATATGCCTGGCGCAAGTTGAGGCAGCCTACTCGCTTTCTCAGGACGAGGCCGAGCTCACTTTGGTGCTCTAACTCAGTATCATATGAAGTCGCAGTTGACGTACTTCAGAATAGGCTGTCGTCACTCCCATCTTGTCCATCGTGTCAAGTAGCGATTGTGCGGGATCATGGTTATAGCTATACGCCGTCATCCCGGCATATCCATACCTGTAGACATGTTTGAAAGTGTTCCTCGCAGTGATCGCTCCACATACCTGCCGTGGTTATCAGCGACGTGATCTGCACTGCGCAACCCTGCATAGTCCGTTAAAGGCGGTGTCCACGCCTCCGCGGCGGTGACAGGATCCCGGACCGTGTTCCACACGACGCAGCCATTCCTCTCATCTCGGACATTTCCCACCTGTTTCCCCCAATCTGTACGAAAACGTCGTCTGAAATGAATACTGTAGCGTCATTTACACGCCGTGCGGGACGCGGTTAAGGAGGCTTAGATGGCTGCTCTCCTTGATGGACCGCGGACGGGCGATGGTAGGATGTGAACTGACGCAACGTCATGTATCCCGAGCACGAGGAGATACAAGATCGGCCGATGAGGTTGACGGTACCGAGCTGTCGCGTGTGTGAACCACATTTCTTGTCCTGGCGACAGGGAAGACGTGACGGCAAGTGGCCACATGCCAGTGGTGCTCTCAGGCGAGAAGCTCACGAACGATCATTTTAAGTTGGTGCATTGTGCTGGCTCCATTGCACGTAATCGAGCTTTGATGCTTCTACTAGGTTCCGTTAGCAGCCGTAGTACACACCGCTCGAACCAATAGGAATACGAACCGATGGCAAGAACCTGCCTGAGTCAGATGCCAACGGGTCCAAGAAACCCCCCAGCCCTTGAGAAAATTCCGCCAGGTGTCGACATGATGATACAGACCGTGTGAGACCGTCAATACCGCACCCTTGAACTTGTTGATCAAAAGTAGCGTCGTGCACGTGTCCGGAAAGTCCTAAGCGTGGTGGCAGTGCTGCGTGTCGCGCAACGCCAGTCTGGTTTGCTAACAGCCGGCAACCGTGTGTTGCCACTTACGAGTCAAATGGCGAGCGATAACTCAGGTCCTTTGTCCACATCTATTCCTCCAGAATCCCCTCGACTGACCAACTTGGTTGCTGCAGAATACAAAGAAGCGTTCGCGCTCTTTGACAAGAAAGGCACCGGCGCCGTTCCAAGGGAAACCCTGGGCGATCTCATCCGCGCGTTGGGTCAGAACCCAACGCAAGCCGAGGTCGCAGACATCATCGCGTCTGCGCCGCGAGAAGTGGACTACAAGGCGTTTATGACGATTCTCAATCGACCTGACGGTTTCAAGCCTGCAGGAACGCCAGGTGGGTCTCTCGTGCCAAGAACCGGGGTGAGGGGACTGGTTGCGCTAACGGTCGGTTTAGAGGAGTTTATTCGGGGGTTCCAGGTGTTCGATAAAGAGGGAAACGGTTTCATTGGCGCTGGGGAGCTCAGATATGTGCTAACTCAGCTTGGGGAGAAGATGTCGGACGAGGAAGTGGATGAATTGCTCAAGGGGGTACAGATTGGAAGGTGCGTCTGGAAACTATTCAGTTGGCCTGTTTTGACGTTCCCTGCAGCGATGGCAATATCAACTATGAATCTTTTGTCCGCACTATCCTAAGTCAATAATTCAAAACTCGGATACTACATGTCCCATTGGAATATCTATGACTCAGATCTGAATCCCTTTGCGCAATATCACTCAGCTCAGATATGAATACTGTATGAATGACCGGTTTACGTTGAGCAACTCTGGACCTCCGTATTTGACTACGATGATATCACTCTGATTGCATCACAAAACAAGCAACCTATGGCAAACGACGGTGTTGAATTACGTCGATCCATTCGTGGAGCGTGTCTGCCAGTTGAGTGTGCAGGGTGGCGGCTACAGATGGAAAAATAGCATGCGTTTCGTTGTGATCGCGTGCAAAGACAACAAAAAATACCACTCGAATGGATGTCCTCTCGTTGAGCGGTAAACAAGGAATGAGCATCGAACGTATAAACAGAAAATTGTGGTCGACATGGCCTCCCGATCATGGCAGTCATGCAGAACTAGAGCACAGCTGACCCGATGAGATCGTACACCTTCTCCAGCCGCAGATCAGAGAAAAGCGCACCGTCAGCCATGGCTAAACCACACCAGAACAGGGCGCGAAAAGGCGAGGCCAACAACTGACCCCAACGCAATTAATTCATCATTGCGTTATGTACAAACCACACGTTCAGGTCCTGTTGATACATCTGGTCGTTCCCGTACCCAAAGTTGGGAAACGATGGTTCTGGCGCAACGATTTTGTGTTGGGATTATGACTAGCAGGGGCCCGGGACGCGATCGCCTATTTGCAGTGCTGGAAATTAAGTCAGCCCAGCCATCGATGTAAAGAAGCGCAAGAAAAACGGGGAAGTACGAATCAGCAACCAACTGAGGGGTCTCACATTCCTCGGGATAATCGCAGCCTTGGCGTCAGGCCAGTCGTGAATGACGTGACGGAGCTGGATGAACATCGAAACCAATATCCGCACTCGAGGGTGTCACAAGTGAAACGGTTGGTGGCAAAGATATTTTGCTGAACTGCGATCGGAGATGAGTCGCGACATACGAGGGCATAGTGCGCTAGGCGGGAGAAAGAACGCCTTGCCTTGAGTGAAACACCTCTCGGTTCCAAGGAGACGAAGCACGCGAGTAAACTTGTCGACATAGAGACCCCTTGGACACCTCTCTGGTACATTCGCTTTGCACGAATGATATGATGACGTCGATCACGCCCTATCTTGATGTAAAAGCCGCCCATTGAGTGTCTCCGTCGTCAGGACTGCTTTGCTAGACAACTTGCACATTATGGACAGTGTGCTGTGGACATGACTGCTGACAAGCACCCTCGAGTGTTCTCAGTCTTCTTCAGCGCCAGGGTACCGTTTGCAAAATCAGTGGGGTGGGATAATCTTTGGAGTGGATTGTAGGGACTTTCATTACCACCTCTCCCCGTACTCGACGATAGCTTGGCGAACCCACCTGAGGATCATCCGAGGAGAGCTCCGAGCCTCACTTGACGCTGTTAAAACCGACTAGGTGGAGGAGAGGGGGTGGTGGATGGAACGCCGCAACTCCATGATTCCTCGGCCTTTATGTCCCAGTCCGATACACCACCACCCGAGGACGCCGACTAAGCCCGCTGTCTTGCACTGGCC